>VWYE01011284.1:0-40703 GCA_013398995.1 Alaudala cheleensis
GAAGTGCAGGAGATGCCCAGACTGATTTCAGCAGATTGTTAAAGCCACATGAATTATTTTAGCCATTCTATTTAAAGAGGGACTAACAGTGCTCCAGCCCAGCAGTGGGGACTGTGCCATGTCACACCATCCTTTCCTCCTGCAGCAAATCAACATTTTAGGCAGATTCTAACACCCTGACATTGAGGACACAAGACCAAACCAATTGAACACATCTACTGGAAAGATCCAGAATTAATTCAAATTATGACAAGAATAAAGTAAGTTTTAAAAGGCAGCATTTATTAGTCTTTAAAAGCTGTGTCTTCACAAAATATAGGCAGGAGGAGGATGTAAGGGTGGCTACAAGTGATGATCAAATGCTGCTTTCACAGCTCTCAGTGACAATCCAAGGCCAGGGCTCTGCTGGACCACTCTGTGTCCCACCCTGAGCCCCCAGACTCAGGAGAGGCACAGCCCCAGCAGGAGGGAGCCTCCCTTCCCTCCTCTCCTTCTGCATGACTTGCACTGGAATTATCTAACAGCTGCTGAAATGATCAGAGCCTGGAAGGAGTGGCTGGATATTTCACCAGGCAAGCCCCAAATCTGAGTCTCCATCATTTGAATTGGCACAAACAAATCCACAGCAAACACTGGCTCATCTATTCAATGCTACTAAACACAGATGGAGGGAGAAGCTGAAATCCTGGGTTATTGTGGAGCCCAAAAGCAACAGCTGGACACCAAAGCACTTCTTAAAAACATCTGGTTCACGCTCTGCATCCCCTGGTGCAGGGTCAGGAGCCAGGGATGCTCAGTGCTGTACATCAGCAAGGCACCTCTGACCACCTGCCAGGCCAAACAGGATCCCTGCAGGCACCTGCACAGCCCTGACAGGCACCATCCCCTCAAAACACAGCAGGAATTCGTGCCTGTTGTGGTTGGACTTGAAAGGCAGACACAAACCTTAATGCTCCCCTCCAGAACCCCCATTTTTAAGGTCATTTCCTTTCCTGCTGCAATGCATTTTGCCTGGACAACAGGCAACAGAACAGTCAGTGGAACTGCTGCAACAGAAAAAGAATTTGGCATGAAGGATCATGCCAGCACCACTTGATGGAAGTGCAGAGTCTTTGCAGTACAAATACTGTGTTGTTTGCATCCCCTCATAAAGTACTAGCAAGCAAAAATATAATTAACAGCAAGTTCCTCAGTACACTGCATAATTGGAACTTGCTCATACCACCAGCAGGGCTCAAAATAATTGCCTCTTTCTCACAGTGCAAGCAGAAAACTGAAATAAAAGCTTCCCATTTTGCATTGGGATGCAGCCTGTCCAAAACATGTCAGCTGAGCAAGGGGATTGCCAGGATAACACACTCACTCCCCAAAAAAAGTTTCCCCTTTCCTGTTGGGAAGGGAAAGGGCATTTGAAGGCAGTGCATTAAAAAGTATAATTTTTAAAATACTGCTATTCAAATCCTATTTTGGAAATTCCTACAGTAACTACACTGAGGGCATCTACAGGTTGGTTGCATCTGCATTTAAATCTAAATAAATCTAAATAATTAACATGTAATTGCTGCTTCAAATTGACTGCCCTCTACCACAAACCAGATGGTTCATCAACATTCACCTCAAAAAGTGTGCACATTCTCCTTTAACACACAAACAAAAAACAAAACACCACATCAGCTGGAGATGAATTAACTTTTTCACTGATAAAAACGATTGACCACAGGTGTTCTCAGGGGCAGCACAGTCAGCAGGTTCACAGGTTGAATTTTCATTTTGGGGCCTCATTTCAATTCCCAGGAAGGAGACCACACACCAGTCCTGAAGATTTCACAGGACTTCCCCCAAGAAAACATCCTCCCCCTCTGACAGCATCACATGGTGAGGAAATTCTGGAGGGATTTCACTCCTTTGTTTCTGCATTTATTTCTCAGCATGGAAAGGGAAATCAAGCTAAGGCTTCTCACCAAAGAAATCAGAGTCTGGGTATTTTGTCACTGCCTTCCAAATAATAAAGCAGACAACAGAAACATTATTAAGGAACAACCATGGAGCTAAATCCATATGACTGCTGCAGACAGCAAGAAAAAAACTGGCTCTACTATGAAAATTTAGAATGATTTTCATGATACAAGGAATGGCATCTCGAATAAATACTTCTATCTTTGTTTTAGGGAAGGAAGGAAATGGGCAACTGAAAAAAAAAAAGCTTAGGTACCTACTTTTGCAGTCATTTTTGCCAGGAGTTCTTGCAAATCCATGATTCCTTGCACCAGACTTAAGAAATCACTGCAGGTTGGGCATGCTCAATAGAGAAAGATGAAAAAGAAACAAGGAAGAAGAGAAGGAAAGATGCAATAACCCATAAATAAACAACAATCCATCATACCAGCTTGATCTGATCATAAAATGCAATCTGTTTATAGGGAATTTTTGCCTTCTGGGAAGTCAGCACATGCAGAAATAACAAGCCTGGAAGTGTTATTTTTAAAGCAGAGAAACAATCTGTATGGAAAATCTGAAACAGAATAAAAAGGTTGGTACTTACTGCGATTCAGATTAGGACACTGGGTTATGTATCCATTAGGAATAAAGATGACTTTCACATCTTGAATAACACCCTTTGCAAAAGAAGAGAAAACTGGTAATACAGGCTACAAACCTCCATCTGTACAAGCTCTTTCACAAGTCATTTCTTCAGTGGATGCAACAAAAATAAATGTACCATCTCACTCTGCTTGTGAGGAAAAGAACTGAAGATGAAAAAAACCATCCCAACTCCTCCTATCCCTGTGTGTGTTTGGGTATTAGAGCAGTAATACTGCTTTCTCCTTTGTAATCACCAAATATAAGCTGCTTAAGTGTCTTTAAATGGGGTGAAAAAAAAAGCAGGGAAATAATACCCATGGCTCAAGCCAATGACACACTTTTGGAAAAGACAGGAAAGAAAACACAGAAAAGAAAAACCCTTGACTTTTTTTAACCAAGTAAGACTGTGAAATCCAAGAGTGAAAAGACAAGTGCCAGATGGAAGGAACAAGTTTACACTTCCATTGCTGGGTTTCATGAAGGCTCCTGGCTCTGTGTGTCAGCTCAGTCAGGATGAAATGCTCTCTGCAGCCCAGGCAGACAGAGATGTCCTGTGCAGGATTGCCAGAAGGGCACTGCAGCCTCTCCAGGGCTCCTAAACCAAACTGGGAGAACTCAGGTCACCCCTGTTGGGTGCTCCAGGAGGCTTGAGACTCACAGGAGATCTGGGGGTCTTGGGACAGAGCTTAAAGAGTCAAAAATGTTTATTCTTTTGATCTAACTCCCTGGAGAAAAAAACTGTTAAGTCTGAGAGATGTAGACTTACTTGGGTTTGATTGGTGTGATTTTTATGAGCTCACAGGGTGAAAAAATAGAATTTTTAGATTTTACTCTATAGATAGAATGGGGCAAAGATGGAGGAATCAGGGGGTGGTTTTTTGTCCTTTTCCTGCTTCTCCTTCCCCTCCATCTCTGCAGGGCTGGTGCCTTTTCTTGATTGGGTTCTGGTGAGATTTCAGTGTCTGACCTGGGTCAGTTATTGGCACTTAAAGGAAAACATTGTTAANCAAGAGGGAGAGGAGCAAGGGAAATCAGGGGACCTGCAGTGCTGGCATTTGCACTTCCCCTGACTGCTAATCAGATGTTGTGACACAGCTCCATCCCCTCACAGACACACTTTCAATCTGGAAAGCAATTTATCATGGCAGCAGTTATTATCTAATTAAATTACTGATTTGCCCAGACTGTGCTTTAATTTCCAGCTAAATTGCAACGGAGTGGATTCTGCAGAGCAAGGGCATCATCACCTGCTCACAGGTACCCACACCCCACCCATGAATAAAGGTAATCCTCAAACCTGGCAAGGCAAAAGCAACATTTACATGCTCATTTCTTAAAAGAGCAGAATGTCATCAGCAAGCCCAGTTTCCTGCTTACTGTCTCCTGCTCAAATATTAACTGAAAATATTAACAGAGGTAATCAGATCACCCTGTCCTTCTTGCAGGAGTATATACATTTATTAACCTCTTTACCTACGAGAATCATGAAACCACAAGCAATGAGCAGTAATCCTGTCACTGGAAATGGAACATCCTGAAAGCCATTTTCCATGCTTTTCATCAGCAGTCATCAGTGAGAAATGAGAAGGTGAGGCATGAAAATGTATTTCAACACTTAAGCCTCTGCAGTGAGAAGCTCAACCAAGAGTAAAATGAGACTACAAAGTTCCACCAGACCATGTTGCCTGGCTAACAAGACACCATCCAGAGAAAAGTGATTTTTTTTTTCTTCAGCTTTTTCCCTTTTTTTGCCTTTTTTTTTCTTTTTCTTTTTGTTTTTCCTTTTTTTTTCTTTAAGTGCATCTTCAAATATGTGTTTGTTGCAGAGTCACACTGCTCAATTGTCCTTTAGACAGATTTGCATTTAGACACAGCCTGAAGAGGAAACACAACTATTTTATGTCTCTTAATTTCTGGCCATGTGAAAGCACATTGCTGTGTAGTAACATATGAAAATGAACTTCACTAACATGGATGACTCCTAGGTCTATAAACCATCTGAAAATGAATTCTTATGATCAAACATAGAAGTGAACTTTCCAAGGGCAGAAATTCTGCTGATGTATTTTTTTAATAGAAAGACTTCATTGTAGGCACTTATTACAGCCATAATTATTGTAACAAATATGAACAAAAACTCTAATTGTCCCTGCTCCAGCATTAAGTCTGGCCTGCCAAGAGCTTGGATTTGTCCTTAACAATGGTCAAAACCATTCCAGTTTTCCCCTTCCCGAGCAGAGATCACCTTGATGTTATCAATAAAAGCATTTGGTTAATGGCAATCAAAGCTTCAGCTCAGCATCAGGACTTGCCAGCCTGGAGAGCCTTCAGCAGGTGCAGGCAGAGCCCCAGCCACAGGATGAAATTCAGGTCTGCAGCACTAAATATCAATGGCATCCCATGAGAACAGGATGTAAAAAAGCCCAGCTCATTGCACTTCTCAGATTATCTACTAAATAGAACAGTCCTACATTCTGTGAAAAGCTTCATCTATTCCATGAGCCCTCCCCTTGTGCGTTTTCATTTCCTCCACTGCCTTTCATCCTCTTTAAAGCCTGCTTCTCCCACAGAGATAATGGGGATGCACACAGCTGTGCAAGGGCTGGGCAAGGCTCTGCTCAGTGGCACCAGCAGACAGTCCTGGAACTCCTGAGCCTGGGCAAAACTGTGCCTGGAACTCCTGAGCCTTGGCAAAACTGTGCCTGGAACTCCTGAGCCTGGGCAAAACCGTGCCTGGAACTCCTGAGCCCTGGCAAAACTCTGTCTGAAACTCCTGAGCCTTGGAAAAGCCTGGCCTGAAACTCCTGAGCCTTGGCAAAACCATGCCTGGAACTCCTGAGCCTTGGCAAAGCCGAGCCTGGAACTCCTGAGCCTTGGCAAAGCCGAGCCTGGAACTCCTGAGATTTGGCAAAGCCACGCCTGGAACTCCTGAGCCTTGGCAAAACTCTGCCTGAAACTCCTGAGCCTTGGCAAAGCCTTGCCACCAGCCCAGATTTCCACTCCATGGGCATCACCCTGCTCCACCCAGGGCAGCCCTACCTGGCACCTCCACCTGCAGCCCTGCACCGAGTTCCACCTCAGTCCATGCAACTCCAGAATTATCCCAGTCTCATATTGACTCTATAAATTACACACATGATCCTGTGCAATAAAAACACCAATGTGCTGCTCAAGCACCTCACAGACAATCCCCAGACACGAGCAGGATCAATAGAGCCTGCTCTGGTAGTTATCAAAGCTTCTGTCTGGGACATAAATCACCTCCACACCAAGGCATTAATAAGCTCATTTCTGCACTGGCTCTTTGGAGAGGACCTTTAGGGGGAAGGGTTCTCCTCAGCAATAAAGCAAATTTTGCAGATAATTCTGATCCTGACAACAATCAGATCCACCCTAGAGAGTGTTCCATGGATATCTGGCATCAATCTTTTTTCTCCCTTCAGCTGTATTTCCTTAAGCTTCCCAGGCTGATGATAATGATGGTGTTTTCCTCAGCCCTGAGACAAACCCTGAGTTTGTCCTGGCTGTGTCCAGCACAGGGGTGATTTCTGCAGCAGCCAGGACAGAGCATGGCTGGGACAGGGTGATTATTCTACAGCAGTGCCCTTGATGTTCATCAAGTCATAAGCAGATCTCACACAGATCAGCAACAGAGTGATCCTGATCCCTGTCCCTGTGCTGAAAAAGAACACTGAGAGGGCACATGAGGGAATGGATGCAGGATTAAACACCACACCCACATGGACAAACCAGGTAACCTTGAGGCCAGTGCTCCACACCTAAAAATTCCACAGATGCTTAAAGTTATCAGCCTGCCCTGGCCCTGTTGTCATTTCTACTTTTTGTGCCACACAATTGCCACCAATCCAGGCTGTCCTGGTTTAGGAATGGGGCTCCCCAATTGAATTTCCTCACTGAGACTCTCCCAAACCCCAGGCTGTTCTCTCTCCATCCCCCCTTCCTCCACCCCTCCCTGCTGTGGCAGGATGGAGTTGAGATCTGGAGGCAGAAAAGGTGAAGAACACAGGTACAGACAGGCACAATTTACTGGAGAGAGCAATGAGATAAGAAAATGAACAGTATCAATAACAAAAGGTGTAAGGAAAAAAAATTATTCACACCACAAACTTGCTTTTCCTTGCTCACGTTTTCGTGGCTCCAACGCACACACAAAAATGCTAATTCTTTTTTAATGCTCTTATTTCCCTGCAGATCTCTGTTTACATTAAGGAAAATATATCTATTTTTTTATGTGCTAAAACAGTGAAACAAATTGCTCTGAAAAAGAGAGGGAAATCCTGCTGAGCATATAAATATACTGAAAAAGATGTGTACTCCTCACAAACTGGCAAAATCCCAAGATTTTTCCAATGAGTAATTTAAAAAAAAAAAAAGTAAGACTTTTGAAAATCTCAAGCAGGATTAAAAAAAAAAACCCCAACCAATTATATTTCTGCCCTGAAGAAAGTTAGTAAAATATTCAAGCACACATAAAGCCAAGCAAGACAACTTGTTGGCTTTCATTATGATCAATAAAAATTGTCAGTTCATTAGCATATCATTAGCTACCCTGCTGTTTCCAAAGTGTTAACATGTAGAAGTATTAATTTACAAACATAGAATATCCCACAGTTCTGAGGCTCTGACTGCCTGCATAAAACAAGAATTTAAGATGGGTGCCTCCAGTAGAACTCCTTCCTTTCCCTCTGTAGCTATAAACATATGTTTGCCATCTGTGGAATGGTGGGAAGCAGCTGAGGTTAAAAAAACCAACAGCTGCAGAATAAAATAATATCATCAATTTTCCTTCCCAGTGACAGCTCAGCTGCTGCAGGATGAGATGCACTGCAGGTTCATGCTATCATTTAAGTCAAAAGTTGGCTTTTCCCTCTGTTTCACAATTAAAATTGCCACCATGCTGAAATAAGTTCAGAATGATCACCCCAGCTTGCTGGAAATGCAGGGATTTGGAGGAGACATCCTCAGGAAAAGAGGGAATTGTCTCAGGGAGTGACAGATTCCCAGGGAAAGGGAGTGGGTGGCAAATCACCCTGGCAACAAATCCATGCCCAGCTTGAGGATGGGCAGATTGGCCTGTTGCTGCTCCTTCCACAGATAAACACACTCATCCTGTTATCCAAAACTGGGATAAATAGCAGAAATTTTTACCTTGGAAACAAACTGCCCACAATTCCTACCCAATTTCATGTATATCATATTTCATTAGTCTAAGACAAGTGATTGGAAATATAAAATTGATTATTTATTCCTTCTTCAGGTGCCATTTCCTATCTGCTTACCTTAAAGAAGCCATGTTTCCTGTTCCTCTGTCCCAGCCATAAACTGCTCTCAGGTGTCAGATTCGTTTCTGGGGGATCAATGACACGTTCATAAATCCTGCAGAGGAGAGAACACATTGCATGCTCTTGAGTTTTCTCTTTCCTCTGTTTTCCTTGACAAAACCAAAAATAAAACACTTAAAAAGTTTTCATTAAACACAATATTTATCACTGATTATGGTGAAGAAAGCGTATTACAACTTTAAAATTAAAATTTGAATCACAAATACATGAAGACTCCATAATATTGAAACTCTCCTTGTGCAGCTGTGCAACAGTAGAATAAAGAAATACAACCCCAGAACCCACCACAGCAGGGGAAAAAATAAAATAAAACCATCTTAGCCTAGGGATGTCTTTCAAAATCCAGAGAAAAAGTGCAATCACACACAAAATCCAACCAAATCCAACAAATCCAAGTCTTTGGAATTCTAAAGAGTTTTTTTTTGCTTGAGGTTTTGTTTGTTTCTTTTTAGAAAAGCTGTCATGAAGTTTCCATAACAGCTTTTCTGAGCACTACAATGATATCATCACTTCAGAACATGAAAAATTCCAGGCCAGAGTTACTGAGCCTGAATTCTCACATTGCCATGTCACATCAGAGGCAGCCATGAACTTCCTGCTTCAGAACAAAACCAGCATCCTTAAAAAGGATTAGAGAGGAGATAATTAAATTTATTTCTATTACTATACAGTTTACATGGAGAAGCAATGTATAAAACTAAAGGCTAACACCACTTAAAAAAAAAAAAGAAACAATAAAAATCTCAAAGCTAAGAACAAAATAGTTCTATGAAAATTCCAGCTGAAGAATGTGAGCACAGGGGTCAGCAGATTAATTGTAATACTCCTAATTTCATTGCTAAAGTTTATTATAATTATCATCAGCTCTAACTCATCACATTTCATGCACCTGATACATTCAGAGCTCTAGGAAAATTCTTTCTCTACTATTTAATTAGGTCTAGGTATAAAATTCCCATGCTGAGCTGTTTTACCTCTCCAAACAGCAAAACAAGGTGATATTCCTTTAAAGCAGGTTTTGAGAATCACAGGGCTCTGGCATGCACTGCCTTTATCAATAATTTAAAGTGCAAGTAGAGGCCTCCTGTCATCCCTCATGCAAAATTGAACCACACAAATGCAAAACTGTGCCAAAACACTGAGGGAGAAACAAAGGACTGGTGTGGTCCTTGAGAGCTTCTGCACTGGGCTGCTCTATCATATTTGGAATTTATTTTGGTGTATATAGAACAGCTTTATTCATGATTTGGGTTAATAACACTCTCCCTGGAAAATTTCTCATCTCCTGGAAAGACTCAGTCGATTTTCAATAAAGAAACTCCATTTCTCCTAATATATAAAATCCCAGTGCTGACCAGCTTCAAAAACACTGCTTATGGAGGAATTTGATTTTTATTCACCTGGCCTAGTTGAGCTTGATAAAAACTCTACAATGTCTATCTGCAATTGCATATAAAGAAAAAAAAATATCTAAACCTGGTGTTTTTATATGACAGTTCAACAACTGCAAGTTAGGAAGAGAAATCAGAGACAGGTTAATGTGGTTTATCTTGTATTTCCTGATGATTTAAAACTCTTCCAGCCTATGTGGACAGGGCTGGAGTCACCTTCTTTCCAGTCTCTTCATGAAGTAAAAACCTTATGTCACAAAAGCTCAAGATTCCCCATATTCCTCTGCTGTTCTACTCTAATTCAAATTACATTTCTGAAGCAAGGATTTACTTTAAATTAAGAGGTTCCTCAAGGTGAGTTTGTGCCTTATTCCACCCCTGTCAAGGAGGCTGGTTTGTTTTTCCTGAGATCTGCCTGTGAAGGCTCAGGAGTCCAGAGAGGGCATGAGATGTAATCAGCCCTTAATTATCCTTTTATGCCAGAAGATGTTTTGGTTGACACCATTTGATTTACAAACGATGCCAATTTACTTTATTATTGTGTACAGTTAAACATCATCAGAGAAAAAAAGGCCTGGCAAGTATTCACACAACACACTGCTACTCCTGTAAGCTCCTTGCAAAATGAAAAGGTGAAAAAGCACATCAGTTAAAAAAAAAAATTAAAACAAAAAACCCAAACAAACAAAACAAAACACCCACATTAAGCTTCCACATCACTCACTTTGCCTTACTTTGAGTTTCTGGGCTGAGGTTGTGTCACCTTCTGTGGCTTCACACCTGTGTGACCAATATTCTGTATTTGGCATATGAACAGCTGAATTATACACTTCAGTTTATGCAGTGCTGGCCTAGAGCTCCTTGGAGACCAGTTCCCAACACATTTGGCTTTGATTCCAACACAGAGACGTGCACAAGGCACTTCAGGAAGGAAAGGAATGCTCAGGAAGAGGGCTCAGGGGAGCTGTGGTCACTAAAACTGCTGCAGACTGAATATCCCCTCCAGCATGATGAAACCCAGGTTTGCAGGTTAATGGAAGCTCTGCTGCATCCTTCAGCTTTCAGATTTATGGTGGCTGCATTCACTTTCCAAGGGAAAAGCTTGATTTGCCCCTGCTTTATGCCAACGTATTTCAAAGAAGTGAAACCATAAAACCAGGGTAATAGGACAATGAACCAATGTTACTGTCTTGAAATGTTCATGCTCAGAATGCATCCAGTAACCACTGACCCATTCAGCAAAATCTAGAGGAAATACACCTGTTAAAACACCTGTTAAAACACCTGTTAATCAACAAATACCCATTATATCCTTGTGGTTTGTATCTGTATCTCTGCCCTACCTGCACACTTTGGTTTATTAAATATTCCTGTGCAATCATCAGAATCACCTCTCCCAAGGACACATTTCAAACAGGCTTCTCTGCCATAATTGAGACAATGTGCAGAAAATAGAAAAATCTATAAAATAATCAGTGGATTCCTGAAAGGAGGCATAGCTAAAATATTTGCATCCTAATACACACACACATCTTGCTCTGCATAGAGGAAGAAGTTCTCTAGAAATCATCCTCTGTTGGACAAGGAGACAGCTCCCTTCCATGTACTCAATATAAATTATTTTTAACATATTTTAATGTGTAAATATACAATGTATAATGGTGTAGATCTAATACAGAATGGTAAAAAAGGGAAATAAACTCATTCTATGCATGTGCAGACTGAAACACAGACAGACAAACCAACATCACAGAGTCTGCCCAAAATCCAAGCCTTTAGACTGGGCTTAACAGCCTCACACACTGGGTCACACCCCCTCTGGAAAAAAAACATGACATGGAATTGTCCCTTGCACTGAGGATGATTTCTTACACACAACTTTTACAAGCCAAAGTTCACACTTGGAAGAGTATTTCCACTTTTGTGGAGATGCAGCTCCACGTCATGCATGCAGCAGATTCTTTTTTGAAATGGCTGAAATATTTAGCAGAACATGAAAACAAACTTCATGTCTGCTCACATCAGGATGGACTGATCAGGAGGGACCACTGATAAACCATAAATCAGACTGGAACTCAGCAGTCAAAGCTGCACACCAAATCATGGCATTTTCAGGTTCTTCCATGTCTAAAAGACAAGCAGGTTACTAAAACAGCAATCTGCCTTTTTCTATGTGCAGGCTGGAGATGAAAACCCTGAGATTGGCTCAGCTGGTCAGAGGATGGTGCTAAACAACACCAAAGCTCAGGGCTTGATCCTCACTGAAGAGCTGGACTCTGCTCCTTGTGGGTCCCTTCCAACTCAGAATATTCCCTGCAATTTATGAACACACACAGTCCTGAAGTGCATTAATCAGGCTTGAAACAGACTGTGAGGGTAAAAAAAAGCCCAGGGGTTCCTTTGATTGGGGTCCCTCCTCAGAGGGAAGCTCTAAATTTCCATGCAGGGAACAGGTTGTTGAATTCAACACTGCCAATTTTAAATGTCTCCAAAGTTCATACCTGCAGTGGAGCTGGTTCTCTGGGCTCACTTCTTTAATGAAGTGTTTCTAGGGTGTGATTCATCTTACAGTAAATGAATCACTCTCTAAAGGCCCCTCCAACAGCTGCACAGGAGCCCTCCCTGACATTCAGGGTGAATCATCAAAACACATTTTTGCAATTCAAAGCCTGGTGCTCAAAAATGGCACTTCCTTGTAACCAACTCATAACCCTGTGTGCATCCACCTGCATGTTCAGATCCTTTAAATGCACTGAGGGGCACAGAAAAGTCCTGTTCATGCAGTCTTTGGAACAGCACTCTCCATTTCTGTACAGAAAATCAGAGGAGAGAAGGAAGTTCCCTGTGTTTTGCATCTATCTTTTCCCTAATCTGATTTCTTGACCACCTTCCCTCCTTGCTGTCATCTCCTGCAAAAACACAGCACCTCTCTGAAACAGCAAATGAGGCCTCCTAACACAGCCCATTGAATAAAAATAATAATCAGCTGCTTCAGAAAGTCTGTCCAATGTCCTATGAACCCACCTGCATAAGGTAAATTATTGATTCTATCAGTTCCTGGCTTTAAGATGCAGTATTGGCATTTGTCTTTATTCTTCCAAAGAAATCAAGAATTTATTTTAAAAATAAACATGAAGATATCTTTACATATTTCTCTTTCAACCCATTTTCTGTGTGCTTCCCAATGAAAATGTGTCAATACCAATGTGATTGGATTTTCTTGATAGTGTTTACAGATAGGATGCATTATTTGAGATGTATTCAGTTCTGGAGCAACTTTAACTGAATTATTCATCCAGTGTTTTGTTTCAGAAAAATAAACTTCCTGGGGGAAATTTTGATATTTTTTTTTGTGCTATCTCCTCTGACACAGTATAGGAGTTCACAATCACTTAACAGAGGAAAGCAATTTAGATTAAAGTTTGGGGTATGAGGGAAACCTTTTCTTATTGGATTTTGAATATACAATAGCAACTGCCAGCCATTTAATCAAGTTATTGTTCAGCTTTGGGAGAAAAAAAATAGGTGTCCAGTAATAGCATGGGAGGTAAAAGACTCAAGAGTGAATGCTCAGTTATTGTTCTCTTCAAGGTCTGTCACCCAAATGATTTCATTGATTCTCCTGTGTAATCACAGAGACTAAGTTAATGTACTCTATTTTTCACTTTAATTACTCCAAATACAAATCTAAATTTAAAAATAAAAATTCAGCTGAATAAAATTCTATTTTTAAAAAAAAGAAATCTCTTTTTTTTCATTCAAGAAGAATTCAAAGTAACTAACCAGCAGGAGGAAACCACACAAATGCAAGTGAAGATGGTCATGTCAGGTTTGGGGGGATTATTCTCCACACATCAGTTGAGTGAAGGGGAAGTCACAGAGATGTTACTGCCTTGGTGGGGCTTTTGTTGTGAAAAATATGACACTCTTCAGTCTCCTACAAACATATCCATTAATTCCATCAGCATTTCTTAAGCACTAAACTAAAACAAATCATTGTTATTGGCCCAAAGCAGAGGACTGGACCCATTTTATGACACAGCAGTGGCCCCATGAAGGGCAGAATGGTTCTTGTCACAGTTTCCTCCGTGGCAACTCCCACCTGGAGGACCTGGGGCAGGTTCCAACACCTTCACAAACAAGGTCAGTGTTATGAACTTCACTTGCAAATGACAGAACAAATGGTTCTTGCCAACAACAGTGTAAGGAGTGTCTGAGCCCTCCCAGCCTGTCTGGGAGGCTGCAATGTTTACCCATCTTCATGCAATAAAAACAGCACTTCCTAAAAGTGTGAAAAACCCAGCAAACAGGCTGAGTCAGGCTCTGAGCAGAAACAGCAATTTGGCCATTTGCTTAGGATTGTCAAGAGTTACAGAGAAAAAAAAAAATAAATATTCCAAACTGTGAGGTCAGCTGTAGCTTTATGTGAAGGATGCAGAGCAGGGCTTTTAGTGTCTTTATTTCAACACCCCTTTCCCCCCACCTTCATTCATTCCTTCTGAATCCCTTCCCCATCCCACTGCAGAGGCAGCAGCTGCCTCACAGCACTAAACCCCACAGCAACCTTCTTATTTCAGGTAAAGCTGAGCTCAACAGAATTTATGGGCTCTGGCATTGCCCAAAACACCTGTACAGAATCTACAGAGAGCAGGAGCAATGTGCTTGTCACAGGTTTTGGGTGAAGATGATGATTTTTGCCATATTCAGCAGAACTTAAGGTGGTGTCTAGGCCAAAAGAATTCCTCTGAAGTGCTTTTCTTTTAAAAATCAGTGTGCACAACTTCTATGGATTTCTGTGAATTCAGGACTTTAAACATCTCCACATAGAGCTACAGAGATCAAATGGCACTTTTCAAACAAATACCTGACTTCCCAAAGGTATTTTGGCATCTCTTGTGCAGCTCTCACTGTCTGGCTACCAGAGCACAAACCACAAAGCAGCAGACAATTTGTGATGCACTCAAGTATCCACTGCAGTCAAGGAGACAAATCAGAAATGAGGACAATACCAAAAGTCACAGGGTCCCTGAAAGCCACCCTTTAACCTCAGCAAGCTTTGAAGCTCAGGTTCTAAACCAGACCACTGAATAAAGCAAACTGTTCACAAGGAAGCTGAAAGCACAACACACTCATTGGTTGATCTTTTTAGGATCTCACCAAAAGCCCCTCTCAGATGAACCCAATGCTCAGAGCACAACCCCAGATGCAAAATATCATCAAGCCAAGCCTGAGCAATTAAAAGCAGATTCCAGAAATAAGAGGAAGAAATTAATTCAATTGGGTTCTTTCAAGATGTGGAAAAAAGAAAAGCTCCTCTCCCACAAATTAAAGAAGAAACCCCTAGAGCAAGATATATGAGAGATAAAAAACTGTATTAGAATATCTGTGAAACAGGCAGTAGCCAATTAAGCCTATCTTACAATCAGAAAGCAAAAGAGGAAGAATGTGCATTGAAATGTGCACAAAGGTCTTGCAGCAAAACAAATCCCAAAATAAAATGTTATCAGAGCAAAGAGGTAAAAACCATGATTAAATGTCTTATGCCATCTCTATTTTGTCATTTAAAAAGTTTTTAAAAAAATTGCTTTTGGGGTTTGTCACGAGGCATTTCTTGAGTAAGAACCAGCAGTTCTAAAACTGTTTCTGTTCCATCTGCCTGGCACATCAAGGGATGTGCTGGTGCCTGGCCCAAGACCTGCAGCACAGGGATCTTCACCCAGGCAGCCACAGCAGAACCTGAGGCATGAGAAGCTTTTACAGCTTTGGAACAGCCCCTCTTCACAAAATGTATGCAGCCTTTGTCTTTCCCTTTATCTTTTTTATTTTATCTCATGCTCCTCTCAACTCCAAAGTTGATTTATCTGGTACAATAAGATAGGTGCAATCCTGAGAAGAACGAGGCTTTTGATTTCAACTCTTCCTGCACTGCTGCAAGAGATAAATTTAGAATTCAGCCAGCCACAAGAAATCCTTCCTACCAAACAGCTTCTTCCCCCCCACTTCCCAAAAACATCTGCTGAGAAGTTAATTGCTTCACAGGGTATCTTGTCACAGCATCATCTCATCAAGGGGTTCATGTCATCACTGGAGGATTTGTGTGTAATCACAAAATAACCTCATCCATATTCCAGAGCCAATTTGCTGCAGTGACAGGAGGTAAAAGTGGAGGCTGAGCATCTCAGGCTGTGCCTTGGCTGCCAGGGCCCTGCCCCTGGGCTTGTGTCAGCACTGGGCTCTCCCTGGAGCTGCCACTGTCTCTGTAACACTCATTCCATGATCTCCTGCTCCTCAGTTCTTCCTGCAGCTCCATCTGATCACCCACATCTCCCTTTTCTTTCCCAGGGTGTTTTCCAACTGTCTGGGTAAGTCTTGGTTGCTGAAAGACAACATCAGCCCCTCTCCCCACAAATAACTAACCGGCCATGGCTGGGGAGGTGGATGAAACAGCCAATAAACACAGAACAAGCCATTCTATCGGTTCTAAAATTAAATTAAATGGGAACTGCCAAGGCAGCAAAGGGCTGTGCAGGGACAGCACGTTTGTCACAACATGTGACACACTGGGGAGGTGACAGCATGGCTCTGCTGCAGTCAATGAGAGCTCTCACTGGGCTGTCCCCCAGGGACACTGCACAGCACAGCTTTCACACACGTTTAAGGTAAGCAGCTGCTGTGACAGAGAAAAATTCAGCTTGGGCTGAAAAAGTCCAGGTTGACTCAGTTGGCACAGGGGTGGTTATTAGTGATCTGCTTTCACTGTTGATGTGCTGAGGAGGACAACACTGAAACCTCAGCCCAGTTCAGTAATGCACTTTGCACTGATTCTTTCATTTGCTGCCTGGTCTCAGCTACAAGGACAAGTTCTAGGAGTGGCAGTGGCATTGTCACCTTACTCCTGTGCTGAGGATCAATCCACCACCTTCCTCCTCACTGCTTTTCTATGTATCCCTCCACTGGTAATACAGATCACAGCAAGGATTCTTCATATCATTAAAATAATTAATATAGAATTAATATAGCCAAGCCCAGGATTTTATGAAGACTGGATTCCTGAAATAATTTCCTGCTGGGTAACTGTGCTAAACTGCCAAAGGAAGGTACCTCAAGTACTAAAGCACTTCACAAAAACTCTGCGTTGCTTTCAGAGAGCTCAGCAGCCTCAGCCCTGTTTGCTCCATCGCCCTCTCAAGCCCCACCACACTCAGGAGGTTTCAGATCTTTTTGGAAAGGCTCTGTGCTATTTTCTACATGAAAACTCAAGTTTCAGCTCTGCTGTTGAACAGTTCAGAGGGGTTCTCACCTGCTCTTTGGCAAAGATCTGATGTTTTTACAGAAGTGTTTAACTGGAATTATGCTATCATTTTCTCAATTCAGCTCCAGCATTATCCTGTGGGACTTGGAGCTCTGAACTCCAGAGTTAAGCTAACCACTTCAAGTGGAGGAGTTCATTTATTTCTTAGATCCCAGTTAATCTGCCTGGCTGGAGCAAGATAATTGTCTCCACAATCTGAAAGGAAAAAGCTCCAAACATTTGCTTTATCTGGTTGACTCTTAAATGACTGTGATCACCTCTCTGTCCACATGACTCCCACACCAACAAATAAAAAGAAAATAGAGCCAATTAACAGGTTCTCCTGGAAAAAACTCATAGAAAAATATCCAGATACACTTTAAACTATGCAAGCTGAATTTTCAGAGACTGCTCCTGTAACTAACCACACCAATTTAAAGATTTATTGCTGTTAACATTGAAAAATGTCTACAGGTTTATTGGACCAATATACAAATATTTGAGAATTTGGTAATCCACCTAGTGACACACTTTTGGAAATTACTAAACCATCTGGGGCTTGCCAGTCTCATGATCATTCCCCCCACCATTATCCATCCTCTCTCTCTGACACACCCAGAGCATGAAAACACCAGGAATGCAAGATGCCAATGGCAAACATGGCACAACATCCCTGCCCTGCTGAAGCCATCAGCCTGTCTGCCAACATTTACAGTCACCAGAAAGCAGCACAAGTGCCCAGCTCTGAGATCAAAACCATTGCTGAGTCTACATTCAGCAGGAGCTGGGCTTTGCAGGTACCAAACTCTGGCTCCAAAGGTCCCTAAAACTGCCCCAAGCTCCTGTGGAAAACCCTTAAACACCTGGAAAATGACTTCTGCTCTTCTGCTGACATCAGCAGCAGCTGGAGCAGCTCCTGAAAGGAGCCCAAAGCAGATTCCAGGCTGAGCAGGAGCAATGTGAGGTACCCAGGTACCTGTATGAGTGATTCCTGCCTTCTAGAGGTGCTCAAAGGCTCTAAGGGAGGCACAGATTTGCATTGTGACCATTTTTTTCCCTCTAGTACTTTCTCAGCATTTTCATAAATACTGATGAATTCTCACAATGCAGTGTACAAAGGAGTTCAAATTGCTTTTTTTGGGGATAAAAAAATAAATTTTCATCCTAATTGGGGAATGGATTGAAACATATCATTCAGTCTTTGGTCACACCATTCTGCTGATGCATTGGCTATTCAGTGCAAAACCCTGGCTGTTTAAAAGCTTCTTTAAAAAGAAAATAATGCTGCATCCTCAACATTTCCTTGCAGTTATCTGCAGTAACTGCAATGACAGAGGCTGATGGAGGCTGATGTGCTTTGCCAGCTGGAGATCTCTCCCATCCTCAACATCTCACAGCCTTTCTGCCAAACAGAAGGGAAAACTGGAAGGTGAAAATTAACTCCCAGTCCACAAAACCACAGATCTGAAGTTGGGTGCACCCATAATGCACAACAGCCTGGAGAGCAGAGGAGCAATCTGGGTCACAAACTCATATTCAAGTAGTGAATCTAAATTAACTTATATTCAAGTGATGAGACTAAATTACCTAACACCACACCATTCTCCCTCTCCAGAGAAAGTGTTTTACAGTAACCACAGCAGCAAATCCCTCTTTTAAGTACATCCCTTAACTTTCTTTAAATTTATTACACTTTAAATAAAGTCACAGAACTTTGTTCAGATCAGTGGAAAACCTCAGGTTGGCAGCCAGAATATCTTATTTATAAGAACTCAAGAGGTCTTGGATTCCCATATTTGGAGGATGCTACTTTAATTTATTTATTTTTCCAATTAAAAAGTTCTCAGTGCTCATGCATTTTTTATTCCCTAATGCGCTGTTCTAACATAAAAGCAGCAGACAACATGTTTTTTCAGTTGGAGACTACTTCCAAGCCTGCTCCAGTTTTATAATCTATTCTCTTCTGCTCTTACCAACCCCCTCCATCAAACAGCTGAGAGTATCCACCAAAATCACAGGCTGTGCTCACAGCAAAAGGCACTCCAGCATGGATTTGCACTGGAACAACATTCATTTTTTCATCAAAGCACCTTTCTCTCCTTTCTGTGCCCACAGAGTTCAAGTGAAGGAATATGGATATTGTGTGAATAGGTGAGTAGCTTTGTAGCAATATGGCTGATGATAAATACACAAAAAACCAAAACAAACAAACAAAAAACACCCCAGAACAGAACAAAAAACCACCCCAAAACCAAAACAAAAAACCACCCCAAAACCAAAACAAACAAAAAACCACCCCAAAAACAAAACAAACAAAAAACCACCCCAAAACCAAAACAAAACAAACAAAAAACCACCCCAAAAAACAAAACAAACAAACAAAAAACCCACACACACACAAAAAAAAAACCACACACACAAAAAATCTTTCAGGCTTTCCCCTCCAGATTAATCAGCTACACTGAGAACAACTTGGAATTTCTATTTTGCCAATCAAATGTCCATAAATACATTTTAGATACAGCACCTGCCATCTCCTAAATTGCAGGTTCCATGCTGTTCCCTCACTCTTCTCAGCACCATTAAATAGGAAATATTTCTGTGCTGTTGCTGCCATGGGGGACCAGCATCCCAGTGGGCACTCAGGGAACAGCACAGGCTCTACAGATGAGAACAACTCCCAGAGAAGACAAACAGCAGATCTTGTAGGATTTGACAGCCTCTGGGGGTAGCAAATCTCCCAACAGAACAGGTATGAACAGAGGAAAAGCACTGCAGAGTTAATTGGATCACACATCCACATATAAAAATATCTGGTTATTTAAGGACAATGACTCAGTTGCTCTGGCTGGATCTAAACTCACCAGAAAACCCCTGACAAAATATATATATATATATATCAAAGTACATAATGAAGAATCTGTCAAAAACCACAAAAAAAAGCATTTTGTTGAAAGCAAAGAAATAGTGTAACAGATAAATAATGGGAGCATTAATCAATCCAATTACTGAATTAAGAGCATCTTTGCAAACTGCAGATTTCATGCCACAATGAAATTAAAATTACTCTCAGCATTTAATTGCTTCTAAGGTCCAAAGAAGCTCCAATAAGCAACATTCCTTCAGATTAGGTTTTTCAGTAGTTAATGGGGTCGCAGAAAATGGTGGTAACATTGCTCCAAAACAGCATCTCATAATTACTTGGGCCAAAATGCAAACTTTTTCAAATGTTCCAATAACTGCATACTCCTGTAGTACTCATCTAACTTTGTTCTATATATTCTATAAAATGAAGACATCCAAAACAATCCACTAAAGTGCCACAACACCAAAATGCACAAGCTGATCCTCTCACTGAACAAAAAGGATATTTTTTCATTCATTTTGGTGCAATAATGTATAAAACTGATGGTTTTTCTCATTTATAAAGACTATTATGAAAGTCCCAATTTCAAGCTCTCTGAATTTCCTCATCAGCCACTAAATCTGAAGTCTACAACACATTGTGAGATCATGGGGCAAGGTAAGAGAGATTCTAGGTTTGCTGTTTTCCATTCCCCCAAATCCTGGCAATATGTCACCTTACAGCCTTCACAACTTCTAATGGAAAAGACAAAACACCCTTCAGAAAATAAAAAAAGCACGAAAAAAGAAGCTTCCAAGTTTCTCAGAAGTTTCCAATGGGGCAGCACATGGCAAAAATCAGTAAAAACGACATTGCCTGATTATGTAAAATATAATTAAAGTGTCTCTGATGCATTTATGTGTTCTCCCAGCTCTCAGGTGTGCTGAGTGCAGCAGCTCACAGCACAACAGGCTGCACACCCATCCATCACACTTAAATGCAATCACTGGCAAACATCAGCTTCTGCCTAAAGCAGAGATGCATTTAGCACTCCCCCATCAGCAATCAACCTTTTCCACATTTGTTCATAATCACAATGAATTGTTCCACTTTAATACTTTGTTTTCCTTTCCTTATCCCACAGCAGCTTCTTGAATGAGGCATTTATTGGGATGGGGAAAAAAAAAAACCTCCTTTTTGCAATTTCATTGCCATAACTTGAGAGAAACACAAATTACAGAGGATTTGTGTGGGAACTACTAAAGGTAGGAAGGCTTTTAGGAGCTGAGAAAGCAGCCCTCAGAAACAGAAAGAGCAGAGAATTTAGAGCCAGCTGCAGCTGCAAATGATGAAAAGCAGAAGGAGATACAAAAATACAGCAAAGCAAGGACATCAAACAATGTGAGTCTTAGGTTTGGCCATGATAAACATTGAGACCACAGAAAAATTATTAAACAATAATATGAGTCTTAGACTTGGCCATGATAAACATTGAGACCACAGAAAAACATGTTTAGCAAGACAGCAGCAAGTTTAATAGAAAGAAAGTTTCAAGTTTAATCATGGAATATTGTGTATTGTTAATTTAAAGCACAACAAGTAAACATTGTTTGAAACAGGTGTGCTATTGGTAATTGGCTAAAACAGCTGTCTGTGAGCTTTAGCAATGTGCTATTGGTTGGAAAACTTTTCAAATGTCATGTAACAGAGATCTTTGGCTGCTGGCTGCTTCTGGCAAGGCATGAGCCTTGTTTTTATCATATTGAGACTGATACTGCAGCAATAAAACGCTGGGAAACAACTGCCAGCAGTCCCATCCCGTTCTTACAAACACAAAAACGTGCTCACCTGTTGCAGTCCACGTGGAGCAGGAGGTGGGAGGCACTGAGGGACACAGCAATCCTGTGCCACTGCCCATCAGCCAGGCGATAGGGGAACACCTCAGTCCTGGCCCTGCCCTGAGAGCTGTAGTGGTACCTGATCTCATCCCGCAGCCCACTGCTCTCCAGCTCGAAGTAACTGCAGGGGAAACACGGGGAAAAAAAACCATCAGTGTCTCCAGCACCACCTTCTCAGGCTTCTTGACAATCTAAAGGAGGTTACTCGGCGTGGATGAGCTGCTAATTAAGTTTTTTTAAAAGAAATTGAGAGACAAGGCTGTAGGTTCAGAGAAGTACAAAACCAGCAATACTGATTACATGAAAACAGCTCAAAGTACCACTTCTCAGCCCAGGAAACTCCTCTTTTCCCTGCAAGAAACCAAGCCTGACTCTTTCCACCAAAATATTCTGTGTGACTGCAGGCGCTGTAAGAAAGTGAAAAATAAAGAGCAGTACATACATCACAACCACAAACAAATAAAAAGCCATTAAGGTAAGAAACCACCAGGTAATCATTAAATTTGTATTTACTCCTTGCAAATCCAGTTTAAAAAACCCACAAGTGTTTATTTTTAGGACTCCCCTACATACAATTGTGCTTAACTCATTTTTCTGACTTTTATTGTTACTGCCATGATTGTTCAGCTTCACAAGGGAAGGACTAAACCTCCTGGTTGGATCAGGTGAATCCACATCTGGCAGAAACCATCCCACAATCAGAACCTTCACACAGGAGAGCTGAGGAAGTGTGGTTAAGTGGGGTGTGGGGGGAGGCAGTTCTTTCTCTAGGGTGAATTCAGCCCTTCCAGGCCACACTGAGTATAAATAGTGAAGTCTTCTCTCAGACATCACCAAGTATTTGCATCACATCAACTCTTTTTCCTGCTAAAATGAAGCTGTGTACATAAAAACAGATGATGCAAAACTCCCTTTGTAGTACAAGTGCAAGGAAGTGAAGATGTTAGATTTTCCAGACAGTCCTTTGCCCCATCTGCCTCCACAATATTCTATTTTTCCCCTGTTGGCCAACACCAATTTAACATTGAGAGAGAGGTGCTGATTTGGGGTAGGGTGGGGAAAATTACAGCAATGAAACCCACTTCCAAAAACTAAATGCAACACAAACCAAATAAATATTGGAGTGCCAATTTTCATTTTTGCCATTTTACACAGCCTGGCAGTACAAAATTCCTCAGGATTAGATCTTAGCAAAGAAGCTGAGGGTTTCCAACAAAACTGGGAAACTGAGCTCCTTGGGAGGAAACTGAGGTGATAAAACATGTGCAAGACATGACAACAGGCTGGGAAAGGGAACACAAAGACAATAATTCTTCAGCAAAAGTGAAATTCAAGCCCTCCTCCATCCTGCCCATGCCTTGCCATCGTATTTTTCATGCAATATAAAAGCATTATTGGGTCACATAAAACAAAGGCTCAAGTGACAAAAGACACAGGGAGGTGAAGGTAAAACCAAGCTGCTGAATGAAAATACAGCAGAAATATGTACAAACTAAATACATAATACAGTACAGAGTGGGGAAAAATCAGTTGTGAGGGAAATGGCACAAGAAGGGCAGAGAAAAGAGGGGTTTTCTGAATAGTGGAGCAGAATGTTGATTAACTACAGCCAACACCCATTAAAATACATAAATTACGTTCACTGGAGAAGAGTTATTGTTTCCATGCTCAGTAACAATACAGTCAATATCCAGAAGATACCCAAGCCAGAAAAACACCAGGACAAGAACTGTCAGTGAGGTCATACTCAAACATTTTGTCATTTCCATCTGCTGCCACAGCACAAAAGGAAGTGAGATAGAAAATAAAAAAATTAAAAAAAAAAGAGGGAGAAGTACATAACATTCTGTTATCTCACACACAAAGTATTTGATACATAGAGATGTAGAGATATCTATGGTTGATCACAGAGGCTTAACAGCCCAACAACAAGACAATCTCCTGTGGCAGGAAGCAAATTGTTTTCCTGAGGTCATTCTTCATCATCTGCAACAGGCACGGAGCTGATCACTCAGCACACAGTGATTTCTTTGTTCATGTAACAGCACCAGGGCAGCCCTGGAAAGGTCAGGCAGATCCTGCACTTCATCACAGCTGTGCTCTGTTATTTGTGCAGCACAGGGGATTGCAAAGCTCCTCCCTTGCCAAGCTTTAGTGTCAATAGTTCCCTCAGCACTGAGAGCAGCTTGGGCATCGAGCTTGTTGTCAATCTCCTGACTAATTTATTGAGTACAGAACAGATTCCTTAAAATTTCATGCAATAGCTGGTGCTAACATCTTTGTCATTGTGCACCTAAAGCAGTAAGGGACACAGGATTGTATCAAACACTGTGTTTTACCTCTTCAGTGGCAGGAAAAGGAGGGTGACAGCAGAAAAATTCTGCACTTATTCTTCAACAAGTGCAAATCACAAACAGTTACACTCAGAGAAACATCAGTGAACAAAATCCCAGCAGCAGAAACCAGCTGGGTTACCCCAACACATCTCTCTCTCATATTTAAAAATCAAAAGGCAATGTAAACCAACACTCTTGCATTGATTTTTTTTTTTTTTTTAAGATGCAGAAATTCACACTGAGACCTTGATTACATGAAGTTCTCAGTTCAGAAATCATCTTTTCTCTACCAGGACATAAGCCATGTGTAAACAGCTTCCTCTTTTCTTTCCTCCCTCCACCAGACTCTTCCAAAGCAATGACACAAAGGCCATTCACTCTTGGAAATCAGTGCACCTGCTCTGCTTCAGAGTTCTGACCTGCAAATTGGGGAATGGAAGACAAATGAGGGGAAAAACAGACTCAGGCAAGTTATCATCAGCTGGTGAGAAAATAATTAGTAAAGCCAGAGGAAATAATTTTTTTTTAATCACTGTCTCATCTTCAATTTCAAATTCCATTGTACAGTTTTTTATCTACAATCAAACAACAGGTAAAAATGGAGAGGGGGAAATGAACAGGAGCTCAAGAGGCAGGAAAATGAACTGATCTCTAACAGGTGCTCTGGCCCTGTTCAGCTTCTTGGTCCTCAGTAATGGTTTCTTGTTTTATTTGTTATTTCTCAGCAACAATTTATATTTTCATGTATTTTCAGTAAGGCATGACCAGAAGTTAACCAGTGTTTTGACAGGTGATGCTCTCAGAACACATTAATTTAAAAAAGTTTGTTTTTTATGGAACAGCAGTGCAACTTGACCTTGGCTGAAATTCTCCCCCTAGCAGAATTTCCCTGTTTGATAAGCATGTAAATTATTGCTGCCTTCTTTCATACAATTATAGACTCCAAATGCTTTTTATAGGTCTATCTGCAGCTTCTCATTCAACTCCCAATGTATAAGAGGAAAACATTGCTAAATTCAGACTGATTTTATGCCCATCAAAAAAAAGAGTTGGGCTATTTTAAGGTCATGCAATGTGCTTTCCAGAAGGACAGGATTATTCCACAACTGATTCAAGATCTTTTATAATTCTTTCTGACAGTTTTTGCAACCCCTATGCACCTCACACTAAAATATAGTTTGGAGAGGATGAAGCTTGACACAGATATGTTTAATAATTGTTTTTTCTTCTTCCCCTTTCTTTTAGTCAACCCCATAGTGACTAAACCATGCATTTGACTGTTCATTTCACTTCTAGATCAGGAGAGAAGGGTTCCTGAAATTAGACTTTCAGCTGTGGATGTAATGACCAAAAAAATTTGGAAAAGTCACTATCAACAGTAAATAAGAATATGTACAACACCTGAGGCAGGAAAGTATTTCTATAAGGTGAGTTGGCTTAATCCACCATTAAAGAAACATATTCACCAGTTCATCAGCTCAACCCACAGAAGGGATCTCACCCTGTGGCAAACACCACCATGGTTCATTCAGAGGTTTTACTGCTGTGAGAGGATGCAAGTGGCCAGAGGAAGGACAGCTCTCACACTGTGGATCCCATGACAGGGCCCCAAGAAGAATTTTGGGCTTGGTGTCCTCCAGAACACCCTTAGGGTACACAGCACTTCATTTCCTGCTCTTCTCCAACCACTAAAACACCCCACAAGGAAGAGAGCAGCACAATCAGGTGAGCAGATTAAACACTCCTGTAAAAGAACTAAAGCACAGCTACTTCCTGCATTCAGTTCTGGCCCCTTCCTCCTCATCACAAACATAAATAAAGCAGAGTTCTCACTCTGACTTGACAACTTCCACCATGCTCCATCAAGTGCCAAACGAAGCCCCACAGCCTCTTGCAAGGAGCAGCACCAGCACTTGGAGCAGATGCTCTCAGAGCTACTGAACAGATGTCCCAGGGCAAAGCAGCAGGCACAGATGGCATCCCTGCAAATGTGTACAAACTGGGGGTTGCCACCCAGTCAAAACACTGTGCATCTGCTTAACATTGAATGGGAGAAGGTCACAAAACCACAGGAGTTCAAGGATGGAAGCCCCATCCACCCTGCAGATGCTGTAGCAGCACTGTGATGCTGGGCCTCCCAAATGCTGTGGGGGAAAAAAACCAACTGCCATAAAAATCAGATTGTCACAGCACAGAAACTTCTGGAAAATATCTGCGAGTCTGGCCAAGGCACAGCTTTTAATTATTTTTTCAGTAACACTGCAAATTCAGGAGAAGTCCAGAGATCAGTCATTTTGATTTAATCAGCTATAAATTATCAATTCAGCAAGCTTCTGGAAAAAATCAGTCCATTTGGACCTTTTCATTTTACAACAGCACTGTGCTACTTCATGATAAAAACATCCAGACAAGACAGTGCTTTAGCATCTTTGGAGCAACACTTGATGGACTGAGATACAGGCACAACAATCTGCATCCATCATCACAGAGATTTCAGGATTTTCATCCTACAGGGATTCCATGAGGAATCTCAGGCCATTGCTCCTTTGGCTTTTGCTGTTCCTCACCAGCAGTGAGTGCACAGTGGGACACACTGAGCTGGGTGAAAGCAGCTGAGATCCTGTTTTAGCAGTGCCAGGAGCTCTGGGGCACTGTGCTGCACATCAACCCCTGTCAGTGATGAAGCCACAGTGAGGAAAAGCCTCTCCAAGAGAAGATGCATCTCCTCAAAGGACAGGAAACACTCACTTAGCAGTTGTCACCACGGCTCCGTGAGGATGCACAACCAGAGCAAGTCACAGCTGTCAAAGCAAATATTTCAGTTCCACAGGCACTGCTCCTGCACCCTGGCTGCTGCACAGGGACAGGGAGGGATCCCAAGCTCTGAAACATTAAACATTGTGGAACACTGGGTTTTGAAGGAACGCTCCTGACACGCTCAGGAGCACAGATCTGCTCCTCTGCTGCACTTGTGCTGGGGTAGGATGGTTTGAAATGAAGCCCAGAATGGTGGAAAAGTCTTTTTTCTCAGAGGAAAAATTCCAGGCTCGTCTGCTGTGTGATTCAAGGTTGTTTGTTTTTTCCTGATCTGTTCCATTCCCTCTCTGCACTGCTGTGTGGGTCAGGAGCAAATCCCTGCCCACCTGGGTGGGTTTTGCTTCTCACACAGAGGTTTCCATATCTGATATTTATAGTTAATTACCAATAACAATCCATGATAATAAACTGTGCCTATCCCTTCTAAACCAATCTGAAAGTACCACCCTCAGAGCAAAAGATGGAGGAGGAGAAGAAGGAAAAGACCATGTCACACCCAAAGTCCTCCAGTTTATTTCTTTCAAACCCCTATTTAAAAAACCCATAAATCTGCTTTTCACCCTGTGATTTATTAACTATCATTCTAATTTAAACTCTTGTGGCCTGAGATTCCTCAGAGAATGTTGGCAATCTCTCCCTAAGATCAAAGCCAGTGGCATTTCTGACTCCCTGCCAGGGTCCTGGAGCACCCAGGGCACCCAGAGGAGCACAGAAGGTGTCCTGAATAGAAGCATCACCTGTGACACTGAAATTTGTTGCTAAAAATCAGATTAACCTCCTGCAAAGGGAAACACAGAAGAGGAATCCCATATATTGCATCACCTACTCTACTGCAGAAGTTTTCCTTCTATGCAAGCAAATCCAATACAGCCAAAATGTAATAAACACTTTTAAACCCCCCAAATAAAAGCCTGAATTGCAGCATCACTGAGCTATTGGCTACATAAATAAGATCCTTCCAAACATTCCTGTCCTTTCATTCCAAACCCAGTCCATTGAATGACTTTATTTTTCTATTCAGACCCCTCTGAGGACAACAGCAATTGTGTTCCACCAGCCTAGTTTGAAGCATTTAACAATAAACACTCCCACACTGACACCTTCTATTAGTATAGAATATTTATTAACATTTAGTCTTTTGTTCTCCCCATCTTACAACATGACAGCTGAGCATGCAAGCTGCAAGGCACAAAGCATTTCCAATGTGTCTGTGTACCTGCAGCCAGGCAAAGGTCATCCTAATACCAATTTACTTTCCTCCTTTTATCATCTAAAGAAAAAAAGTAACCCAAACATCTGCCTGCCAGGTAAAAGGCAGCTGGAGTCAGAGCTGGTACAAAGCAGTTCCATATTTCCATGTGCTGTAAGGATTGACCTTCAGCATTTTTGGTTTTGTTTTCAGATGTCTAAAAATCTGCCTTCACCATGGCTGCACCCTGCCTACTGTCTGAAAAAAAAAGAGCCTGGTTTCTCTCCCAATCCTAATAAACCAAGTAGGTGGTACCAGACTGCACCTAAAAATCATCCAGCATCGTAGCAGATAGAGCATTATCCAGCATCTTCAGAGCTAGCACAGGCAGCAGGACAGAAAAGAGTCAGCTGAAGTTATGACTCCTTAAATATGCCTAAAAATAATCCCAACAAACCCACATAAAAACAGCAATGAAAACAAAATAAACCACCCTCACACTAAACACTGTCTGAATTTTACTGAAAAGTAATTTGACAAAAGAAAATCTTCATTCCTTTACAGATCACCACTCCAACAGCAGGTCACCCTGTGCACTCACATCCTGCACTCATCACAGGGCTCATCACCCACAACCCCTGGCCAAAGGTTTGGTTCCCCAGTGAACCATCTGCACAAAACACTGGAATCTGAGGGGTTTCTGAATTGGAGCTGGTTCCTTTCTAAGGCTGACTGGGGACTCTGGGCTGGCATGAGCCCAGGGATCTGTGTGGGAATGCAGAAGCCCAGAGCTGCCAGGGTGAGCAGACAGACCCCAAAGCACAGCCCTGGCCCTCCCTCCCTCCTGCTCATCACTGCAGGAACAGCTCAGGGGATCCCCAAATCCACAGGCTCTAAATGTCAGATTTTAATAAAGCCAGAGGATAACAGCTTTTTAAACTAATGAGGTCTGCCACCTGAGAAAAACTACACTATTTGAAAACAAATTACCCAAAGTGCAGTGTCCTTAGAAGGAAGCTTTTCCCCTCTAATCTCTCAAATTCAGCAGCTTTTCAGTGATTTCTCACATTATAACAAATTCCACATGTTGCAAAAGGTGGAATATGCCAAAACCATCTTAGGTCTGGATTGGTCAGTATTCTTTAGACACTTTAAGCTGGCTAATTAACACTTTTCACATCAGCAAGAAAGGACACTTCATCAGTGGAACAATTACCATCCCTTAACAAAGAGCATCTTGGAACTAATAAAATAAGGATGTAGTAAAGCAGTATGTCCTTGTGTGCCTATTTATCCATTGCCAACTTGGCAAAAAACTCAAGGTTCATACATCCCTCAGCTGAGCTATCTCCATTATGACATTAAAAAGAAAAAAAATCACACCTAGGGGTCAAAAAGACACCTGAGCCTTCCCTTGGGCATGCACAGAAGTCAGCTGAGCTCACAAATCTTGTATGGAAACTACTAACCAGTAGTTATAATATATATATAATATATATTATATATAAATAAATCAGTGATGTCTCTCTCCAGTGTGCCATTAGTGACTTGTTGCACAACAAGCACATCTCTCCCAGATTCTCAGGGGAAAAAAACCCAAATTTTTCCTTTGCCCTCTCTCTCTCATGGCCCAGTACAAGTGCCACCTTTCCCTGCCCCACTGCCACCAGCTCTGGCAGCTTCCCACAGCCAGAAACCATCAGGGAAAGCACTGCCACCCCCTTCCCTTTCTGGAGACAATGCCTGGAGCAAAGAGAGCACACAGGCATCCTTGCAAAACTGCAAACAAAACCCAAAAAAACCAGGCACATCACAGAATCACAGAATTTTTAGGTTGGAAGAGACCTTCAAGATCATCGAGTCCAACCCATCACCCAGACTACCATCAACCATGCAAATGAGCATTAATAACTTGTAGACATCTGTCTTATTAACCAGGGGAGTTAACATTCTAAACAAGCAGCCCAAAATTCAGGAGGCAGTTTTGAGAAAAGCTGCATTTAGGGGAAGTTTGAGACACTCTGGTTCTATAAACCAGCCAAACAAGGATAACTCAGCATGCTGGAGCTCCTGGGGGACCCACACACATCCTGCTCCTGGCTGACCACAACGTTCCTGCAGTGTCCAAATTCGGGTTGAAAGGGTTTCAAACTGTCAGCCCTTCTCCTTGCAATGGCCAGTGAATGTGTTAGGAGCAGCTGGGTGATGCTTCAGAGAGACAACAATTGTCAGCCTGGTGCACATCAAACACCTGCTCACAGCAGGAAGCCACAGGTAACTCCTCCTGTAGTAACTCCTCTCTCACACTGCCTAAATCAGTGCAAGATTTACACTCTTTTGTGTACTTGAACCCCAAGAACAGAAGCAGGTGAGCACGATTCTATTTGCATCTCTAAAGACCTCTGGAGAGGGAAAATAAACCGTGTAAATGCCTCACATATTTCACATCAGCTCATCCAGAGGGGTGGAAGGAAGGCTCAGTCTTTATATTCTCTTTACAGCTTTCCAGTTTAGCGATTCAACATATAAATATTCATAAAGATGTGGCCTTTACCCTAAAAGAAAAAGGTTAATGGATACATCTGCAGAGTTTTTTCCTTCCCTCTCTGAATCCTGGGCATCTTGGAATCCAATATCTGTATATCCATCTTGCAGAGAATAATCTAAAACATAGCAGGGAGTAAATCCAATTTTTCAGGTTTGCTGCTGGGGTCAGAAGTCACTTGCAGAGCCTTCTTTTCATCAGCTAGGTTTCAGTGAATAATTGAACTAGCTGATTACCCCTTTGTGTTTTTAATTAAACATAGAATGGCCTGGTAGCATTCCAGCTGTTATTTGTGGACATGCAGCTTTCTATCTGAGCTTCAGGAGGCATTGACAGTGTCAGGGTGAAACATCCAAAAAATGGGCTGGAGTCCCACATCTATTTTATTTCCCCACCCAAAAGTGACCTGCAAGGAATTCAAGTCTCCCCATGAGCCTGACACATTTATCAGAATCCCCCTGAATATTGATATCAGCACAGTTTGCTGCTGGCATAGTGAAAGGTTTTGGACTCAGTAATTCCAGTGCAATCCCATGACAGCTTTCCAGATATTTGGTGTGGCATAAAATTTCTGAAGTTCAGGTCCTAGACACAGGTTACAAACATATTAAAGAAAAAAAGGAAAAAAGAAAAAATTTAGGAAAAAAAATCAAAGCTTTTAACATTTTCTGTAAGAAAAATGTCCTAAACAAATTAAGGAGTCATAATTTCTAAACAAGAACTTAACTCCTTAAATGTGGCTCAAAAAAACCCCAATAAACCCACACAAATACAACAACAACAATAAAACACCCTCACACTAAATAAACACTGTACTGGAAAGTGACCTGACAAAAGAAAATCTTCTTTGCAGAGTCTGTTTTCATAGACACAGGGGAAATTGAAAAAGCTTGATCCAAAAAATGGGTGTCCTCAAGAACAGAACCATGATAACTGTAAGAAGCTTAGGAGGAGCAACAAATAATGAAAGGCTTTGCCCTGTGACCTGTGTCAGCACCCATCTCAGTTCCCATGAACTACAGAGTGAGTGCAGCTGTCACAGAAACATCAAAAATTAACAATATGAAAGTTCTGCTGTTACACTGAGCCAATGTAAGCAGGGTCCTCTTCAGCAGTGCCCCAAATCTTTGTTCCCTGCTTCTCACCCATGCTAAAAAGTACTTTTTCTCCATTGTCATCCACTTTATTAATTTCTGTCATTCACAGACATGAGGGGGTCTGAAAGCAGGATCTTTACCTGACAAACAAACATTGGATCCAAGGGATCTAAAAAAGTGAGTCCAAAAAGGGACAGCCACAGTAACAGCAGCCAAGAGCAGCAGCAGACATTCCTGTTCTGACTCCTGCATGGAATTACAGAGACTGAAACTCCCTCAGTCACCACACTGAGCTCCCAAGGTTTCACTGAGACCAGCAGGCAATCCCTCAACTCCATGTATTTTTAAACAGATGTCATCATTTTTAAATATTACAGATGACCTCAGTGGCAGAGAGGACAACAGCAGAGTGTTTTGTTCAGCCAAGATTGCTACTGCACAGCACATCTCCCTACCAGCCTCTGCCTGTCAAGATAGAGGGCTCAAGGAGCTGCTTTCAGGAGATGCCATCTCTCCAAATCCCTGTGCCTTGCACTGGATAATCACCACTGCCTGTCTGCTCTGACCTTGGAGTTTGCTAAGTGCAGGCATGTGACAGCATTTTGCTGTTCAGTGCCTGTCCTCAGTGTCCTCTTCCTCAAATAAATAATAAACAAACTCTCAACGTGGCAAACTGATCTTGTTAACCATGACTTCAAATAGCCTGGAAAAAAAGCTGGGAGAAATTGGAAAGTAATGCAAAAGGATGGCAGAGTAAGAGAAGGAGGACAGGAAGAGATGGAGGGAGGGGTCCCTCTATAATTAAAACAAATATTCTTCTAAACTGAGACAGTGGGCTGAAAAATGCAAAAAGGAATAAAGTAAAAGAAAGACCAATAAGAAAGTAGAGGTGACAAAAAGTACAGAATAGAGAAAAAGCAAAGAAATAAATGTCCAGCCTTGTCTGGCCATCTCTGCTGCTGCACTGGCAAAAGGCATCACTGCCAATTCAGTCAGGATGAAGTCTCTGCCTGCTCCTTCATAGACTTCCTCAACAAAAAGGGAAGAAATTGGGCCAACAATTGAGTTTCATGTACATGATAAGAAAAATACCAGTATTATTTTTTTAATAGAAGTGCTGCAGAATAACTGGTATTAGATTTGAAATGGGAGCAACCAAAGAATGTCCCATTACCTCTATTACAACAGAGACGACCAGCTCTAGGCTTTCATGTGTCAGACCAGACACAAAGGCCCTTCAAGACCTAAGGAACCATCAAAAAAGCATTAACAAGTTGCAAATAGGAGATTGTTTGATACAACACACACTTTGAAACATCAAAACATCGTTGCAATTGTATTGTGGACCATAATACAAAGTCTGCCACTAAAACAGAAAATCAAGAGATCTCTTCTTCTTCCTACACTGACAACTAGGGAAAAAAAGGGTTATGAAATAGGAATATAATGTATTTATGTTGGGAAGGAAACACACACAGTATTCTATGGAAGCACAAGTAGCTTAGTGGCTTAATAGCTTAGTTGCTGAATCTCAAAGAAAATGTATTCTTTTATAACGTTATAAAACATAGTGAAGCAAGGAAAGTGCGAGTTTAACTTTTATGAAAAAGGCAAATTCCAAAGCACACATAATAAACTGGTCAGGAAAATTGCATTACAAGGTTTGTAACTTGCAGAGTGCATTGCATCCACACCACATTGCCTTTGATCTTGGTGTTTAAGTTATTTTACAGACCGGGATACATAAATAATGAATTGCTCCTACGGAAAAAAATTAGGAAATTGCAAACTGTGGAGAAAGGCTCTGACTTGCATGTTAGATTTTACATCCACCATTCCAACACGTTGCCCAAACAGACCAGTGAGCACCCAACATCTTTTATGTTGCTGCTGCAAGAGAGAAACAAACCCCTCTTACCTGTGCTCCAGCTCTCGGATGGACAGAATGACTCCAGAAGTTGAAGCTTTTTGTTGCAGAGTGGCCAGAAAGGTGAACTCACTTCTATTCCTGAAGAGCTGGATTAGCTTCTCACTCACGTGGGGTGCTGCGTGGATTTCTCTTTCTGTATCTAAGAATTTGATTTTTAAAAGGAAAAAAAAAAAGAAATAAATAAGGGTCTAGTAAAAATGCTCAGTCAAAAATTCAGATCACATTTTTCACTTTCACATCAATACTTTTCACTTTTGAGAATCACCTGCCATGGACCACCACTGCATTTTTTTCCATGACAAAACACAAATGCCATCTCTGTCAGCATGCCCACTTGTCTCTCTGACAAGCTCCCAACTGGTCAGCTACTGATTTCCTGATGGATTTTTGGATGGGGTGCTGAGCCATTTGTGTCTGCTGGGAGCAGATGAAGCTGCTGTAAATAAGGTGAGCTGCAGGCAGATGAACAGGCCCCTAAATCCTGAGAAATCTCAGGCACTGCCTCTCCCAGCACAGTGCTCCAGTTTTTCCCACTGACTGTCCCTCGTCCGTCACAGGAAACCTTGTACAGTGTAAGGCAGAGATGTGTGACTGCTAATAATGGCAGAGCTGTGCTCCTGCCTGAGAAATAAACACCAGGCACACTTGCAATCCACGCCTGTTCCAGGCATTTCTCAGTTGAAACAAGCAGAGTATGACAGCTCATACAATATTTATTAAACTACAGCCTGACCGGGCAGATGCAGAGACATCCCAGCCTTGCTCATCCTGATCAATGTCCAAGCAGCATCATCTTCTCACAGCTCATCTTCTAAGGTTCAAATGCATCATCTCCCACCACATTCATTTTTTAACTCATCCTTTTATTCACTCTACATCATCATTGTGAAAGACAATTAACAGCAAAGCAGAGAAATCGTGGCATTTCACCTCCCCACCCATTGCCATGTCTCTTGTGCTGGGCCTTTGTCACACATTTGCAAGTCCTGAGCCACTTTGCAGCTCCTGGATGTCACAATTAGAAATCCAGTGTGCTTGCTTTCCAAAGGTTTCACTGGGAAGCCAAAAATGCTGGCACAAATTCTCAGCTGGTAGAAAACCAGGGAACTCCACTGAATGCTGAGAATCCAGCCCAGCATGCACGATGTAACACACAAAGGAGTGATGGAAATTACAATTCAGAATTTCACTGCAGGGGAGGGGGGAAAAAAAACCCCAACACTATAAAAAGGCCCCATTGTGTCATTAAAAGAGGCTTTGCAGACAGAAAGGAGAGAGAGTGGCTTGGAAAACAACCTAAAACCTCAAACACACAACTGCTGAGGGGATGCCATGGACTGAAACCAAACTCCAAGGAAAAAGTATTCAAGCATGTTTGGTAATTGGGTGTCTCAGTTTCTCCTGTGCAGCTTAAATCCCTCCAACTGAGGGCTTGAAACCCAGACTCAGAACATGCTTGCACTCTGAAAGGCTCACTGGTGAAAAGAACTACAGTTAGACACCCAAAATCACTAGTCATCATTTAAAAACCTTTGCCAGGGGCTCAAATTCCCCTGATAAATAAATTTAGTGCCTACTTTACACCACCAAACTATTTGTCTGTCCAGTGCCACTTTTACCACAGCAGAGGATAAAGCTTCCAAGAGCAGAAATCATCTCCACTGCCATCATACAGTGGAATAGAAGAATGAACAATCCAGCACAGAAGACCAAATTTTGTCCTTATCTATGAGCTTTTGTTATCTGTATCATTATCTTCACCTAGCAGGTGTTATTACTGGTCACAAACACAGTGTAGCTTCTTTTTAAAAAGCTGATGCAGGAGATACAGAACTGTAAATTCACCCAATATCCAGTTTACAATCTACACAAACACTGCTAGCACATTCCAAGGCACAAGACTCAGAGGTAGAATGCCCAAGACCTGACAGATAAAGATGATTATCATTTTTTGAAGGTTAAAAACCTTCATCTCTTTCTTTTTTTTTTTTTTCCCTGAAGGTGTTACAGTTACCAGAAATAAAATATGACTTAACAAAGCTTTCAAGAATTCTTTCACATGAAAGCACAGGCAGTGCTGTCAGTGGAACATGGATGTTTAAACTTCAGTCAAGCCTTGCAAAGTACAATAGTTTCTCATTATAAGAAGGGCTGCATCCCACTACCTATCCATCAAGTTTTACACAAAAATATCAGGCTCCTTGCTCAGAATCATCCATGGTTCATCAGTGCACCCAAATTCCTCCATCTCTGCCCTCTTTATATTAAAATCTAAAAATTCTACTTTTCACCCTATGATATACTCATAATTATGCTAATTAAACTCTGGTGCCTTGCATTCCTTCTTTCAATGTCAACAGCTTTTTCCAGGGGCTCAGATCAAAGGCACAGGTATCTTTGCTCTGTCCCAAGACCCTCAGATCTCTTGTGAGGGTCTGGAGCCTCCCAGGGCACCCAAAGGGGTGACCCAGGCTCCCACACCTTTGAGCTGCAGCTGGCAGAAAATGGGCTTCAGACTTCAGGCTGATGCAAAAAACAGCATTTTGAGGATGTCTGGAGTCCCACATCTCTCCTTTGGGCTCTCACAGCCTGGGATTCTGCAGCTGGGGCTGCCCCAGTGCCAAGCACAAGCTGGGGAGCTCAGATGCTGGGAAGGAGGGGTTTTTGAGGGCTGTCCCCATGGCACAGCCCTCCCTGCCCTCACACACACCTTCCCCACACTCATCCTCTCTGTGTTCTGCTTGACTTCTGCAGCAAACACCTCACGGATGAGCTGGGAGTACAACCCATTCAGAGTAAGAGCCTTCTATTTTCAGGTAGATTTTCACACCTCAAAATAAAGAGGAAAAAAAAAAAAGAAGAAAAATTGAGAATGCATAACATCCCCTCACCACAGGTGCCTGAAAGGCAAAATACTTTTTATGCTCTCTATAAAAATAACTGTCTGCTTGTAATGAAATGTCATATTTCCTACATAATATAGAACAATAGAGGTTTATACAGCAATCTTCAGTGAAACATCTCTTCATGCTTGAATGATAATGCAATCTCAGCAAAATAAATAAACAAACACAGATACGACTTTCATATGCCCTTTCGATGTGATTATATTTTCTTAATTTGAAATAGTGACTGTCTGGAGGGTTTTTTAAAACATACCAGGGTGTTGCTAAAATTAAGTGAGGGAAGAAAGCAAGCACACTCAGTTATTTGCAAGTCCAAGGGGCAGAAATCATCTCAGAGCATTGAGTAAAGGCAACTTTCTACCTTCAGCAGAACAAAAGCACAAGACACACCTATATTAGACAGAGTGTACGTGTTGCTTGATTTTAATTCTTTTTTGTTTTTAAGCTGTGGGGCCAAGGAAGAAGTGCCAAATGCACCCAGAGCTGCCCTGACACAGGGCTCTGTCAGAGGCCAGAATGTTCCTCTGGCTGTCCTGGATGAGACCCTGCCAAGGGCTCTGAGGTTTGAGCACAGAGTCAGAAATGCCTCAGTGCTTTTCATTTCAGCCCATGAGAACCACTGCTAACTTTGTCTGGGGATTTGCAAGCCATGAGAATTTGACTGGTTTGATTTTTGTTACATCACAGGGTGAAAAAGGAGGATTTTTAGATTTTGCTATAGAGGTAAAATGGGGCCAGATGGAGGCAGGTCAGTGTGTTAAAAACTGTGTGTTTTCCTGGTTCTTCTTCCCCACCATCTTTGCCAAGGGTGATGGTTTTTCATGAAGGGTGAAGGTGCAATTTCACTGCATGACCTGGGTTTTAGTTATTGGTGTTCAGAGAAAAACACTGTTAAGGTAGTTTAGATTACAGAAGTCCAGGTGTCGTCGTGGGTGGGGGAGACTTGGCTTTTCCAGCTGCCTGTGAACCTCCTGCTGGACAGAGAGAACTTTTGAGATGAGCTTTTAAGAAACATCTTCAAACCACAACCCAGAATTCTCTAATTCCTTCTGGAGAGATGAAAGACTTTTTTACACCGCTGGGGTTAATCTCAGACCTGATAACCCCAACAGGGCTCAGCACCACCCTGGCTGCATAGCACCCCCTCAGCACAGCACCCTCAGCATCCTGCCCAGCTGCAGCAAAAGCTGCCACACTCTGCACACAGAGAAATCTTACCCACAGTTACTCACAACACTCACTATCAGCACCTCCAAAACAAGCCCCAAGTTTTTCTTTTCACAAAACCAAGCAAATGGGGATGCTGCTCTGGGGCCAGGGGTGTCAGGCCAAGCTTTACCTCAGCCAGATGAAGCATTCAGGCATGTCAGAGCACACTAACCCTGAGTGCCAAATGGAATTAGGTCCAATAACTCAGGATTAGTCCTTCCCCAGCCTCATTCAGACCCTCAAGTCACACCTTTCCTGTGTGGATTCAGTGCTCTGTGCACCACCAGCTCCAGCTGCTAAAAATTACAACCTCAGGCTTGTGCCAGTTGTAGCCCAGCACACACTGGAAGGCCCAGATAAGAGAAATGGAGGAGCTGGCACCAGCTCCATTAGAAATCAGCACTACACAGGAGCAAACCAAATGAGCTGGAGAAGGAAAAGGATAATGCCAGGAAAGAAAGCAAAGGTCTTGCCAAGCTTCCTTTGATAGTGACAACGATCCACAGTACAAAGGGAAATATGTCCCCACTGGGAATGGAATTTTAAGTGATGAAAAATGCACACCAGTTGTTAAAAGCTGTGTCCCAATCCATCTGGGGAATAATTTTTTCTTTAATACATGTCTCCAATCGAGGAAAAATACTAAAATTCAGTTCTGGATCAACTCATTTTCTAAAGCAATAGGTCCATTTTATCATTCACTAGCCTGCTTGAATACCTTTTACTCCCCTTGGCAGAGAACACACTGCAGAACACATTGCTTTATTGCTAACTTCAATCATTTTAAAGCTATTTGCTTCAACATGCTTTCAGTAGAACCTTTAAACAGTCACTCTGGACAAGCAAGTAGAAATTAATCCTGCAACAACAGAGAATCTGGATTAAAGCTATAGCAATTAAAGAATTGAATATTACAGCTTTTTTGGCTTTTACCTCACTATGGGCAAAATCCAATGAAATTGTATTTTTAAAATACGTATTTAAAAAGCAAACAAAAAAATCACCCCAGTGCCCCACTTCTTTTTAAGTCACCAGCTTTACAAAAATGAAACCAGGATTAGAAGGATGATCCAAAACCAGAAACTCTCAGTGCAGGCAGTTGCTGAGGATGAAAACACACACCAGCAAAACATTCTGGTTCACTGAAGCAGGTGCTGAGTCAAGTGGGATCCAGTGCACCAACTCCCCTCCTGAGCACTGGTCTCACAAAACATCTTTGGAAGAACCGGTAAAAACAAAAACAAAACAAGAACAAAGAAAACACAGCAACACAAAGAAATAAAAACAAACCCAAACCCAACAAACAATGCAAAACACCAGTGATAAATGCCCATTCCCACTCTCTTCCTCCTGAAAGCACTTCTCAGTCTACACAAGTCACAAACAGATGCAAAAATCCCCAGCAATTATGGGGAGTCTTCTTCAAAAAGAACCATCTCACTGCCAAGCAGAGAAATGCTTCAGGTACTTGTCCCTCCCTACCCAGGGCACAACGCAGATGTCTGCAGATACCACCAACGTTTTGTTTTGAGCTATGGAGGTAAACTCACATCAATTTCTCTTTATAAACTAAGAAAATAGAAGACTTCACAGCCTGCTGCTGTGGCAGGAAAAGGCACAGAGCATCCCTCAGAGAACTTTGGGAGCTCCATCCAGCCAGAAGCACCAAGGCTCCAGACAGACCCAGGTGCCTGCACTGCTTCCACCCCAGGCTCAATGATGGGCTTCAACGAGCTGGGGGCACTGCCAATCAGATGTAAATTTAAGTTAAAGGTGCTGAGCTGGCACTCTGCAGCTCCCTGCAGTGGAACAGGATCACCTGTTCTACCTGCAACCAAAGAGAGGGGTCAAAACTCCTCCCCCTCCTCTGAAAAACCATGGAGGGACAAAGAGACAAAAGGACATGATGTATTCTCACCCACATGAAAAGACACTGTCAATGTTCTTGCCCTGCTGGTTCCATTCAGAGCCAGTCATGAACAGCAGGAACCCATGTTCAACAGCACAGCTTTCTAAGTGATGATTGTTCATTGTAAATCACTTTTTGCATGTTGCTTCAAACAGTGTTTCTCAAGAATCAGATCAGTCTGCAGTGAAACGCTGGGTGATTTTAATATGCAAGCCTCCTACAGAGATGATGTCTCATTTTAATTATTGTTTCGGTTTAATGGGTTTTCATTAAATTAGAGGATGGAGCAATTACCAGGGTGAACAGCTAATGTCACCAAGGTAAGTTCCCATGACTATACAGCACCAGCAGTTCTGCTAGAGAAGGTGGAAAAATAAGTGTAATTCAGTGTAAACTCTGCTTCTGCATCATGCAAAACTACCCCTGGCTATACGTGCTCATTTATTGCTGTCATTTTGATATACATGTTTGTAAACTGGCTTACAAATAGGTCTCTCCTAACAAAATCCATCTAGCGTTTAAAATTATAGAGACACATAAATAATAATCCTTTCAGGAAGCCATGGCAAAACTCCACGTGCCAGGGGGCAGGAGAATTTTGAGTCACCGAAGGAATCAAACAGAGAACACTTATCAAATCACAGTTTCTCCTCAACCACTTAATTTAGCTGATGGAGTGGCTTAGCATCAGACTCTCCACTCCTCGAAAATTGCCTTGACTTGAGCACCAGCGAGAGTGACCACACTCATGCTAATTAAGTAGATGTCAGGGAGTTTTGAGTCCTTTGTTTGCTTTATCAGCGTTTCAAACCGAACCAGCGGCAATTGAGTGCTCAATTGAGGAGCAAACAGTGGAGGAAGCCAGGCAGGGTGTGGGTGATCCCTGGAGTCTTGGCCAGCTCTTGGAACTCGCAGTTTATTGCAAGGGTAACAAAGAGGGGCTTACCCAAACTGCCAGCCCCAGAGAGGGAGAGACAGAGCAGGAGAGAAAGCAAGCAGGCATGAGGAGCTGGTGTGTATGTGTGAGTCTGTGTGTCTGTGTAATGATGTATTTGCCCAAGTTGGGTCATTCTGTGCACCAGCCAAACTCCTTGTAATCTTAGCAGAACACCTGGAGTTTTGTTATTCAAACCCTCAGGAATTCACCAAAGCCACTGAGGTAAAAGCAGGACTAAAATAAGAAGGAAGAGCCTGAGAAGCTGAGCATCAAGAATGCAAACCTCAGATAAAAGTGGGACTTTGACCAATTTGGTGCCTTGAAGGGATCGTGCCAGCCTCGTGGACAAAGCAGAAAATCCAATCAAATAATGCATGATTGTGTGAACATGCATCCTAAAATCAGTAACGGTTGCTTATTGNGGATCATGTGACCATGCATCCTAAAATCTGTAACT
>VWYE01011285.1:19468-35690 GCA_013398995.1 Alaudala cheleensis
TTAAAAACATCTTTCCCCCCCCCACACACCCCAGCCCCTCCTTCTTTCCCACAGACAGTGCAGGGATGGGGGTATTGCTCAGTTTATCACCGATATTTTCTTTCACTGGTCATGGGGAGGATTCCTTCCCCTGTGAGACTGCGGGGTCCCTTCCCATGGGAGACGTTTCTCCGTGAACTTCTGTGGCGTGGGTCAACCCTCATGAGCAGCAGTCTCCCAAAATTGCTGCAGCATGGCTCACTCTTCCCATGGGGTGCAGTCCTCCAAGGACAGGCTGCTCCAGCCTGGAAGCAGGGCCCCTCTCTCCACTGGGTCTCCCACTGGATCTCAGCCTTCTCCAGGCATCCACCTGCTCCAGCATAAACACCTTCCCTATGGGCTGTGGGTGGATCTCTGCATCCCCTGTGGATCCCCAAGGGCTGCAGGGGCACAGCTGCTTCACCATGGTCTCACCACGGCCTGAAGAGGAATCTCAGCTCCAGCACCTAGATCACCTCCTGCCCTTCCTTCTCCATTGACCTTGGTGTCTGTGTGTTGTTTCCCTCTCATGTGCTCACCTCCTCCTCTCTGACTAGAAGGAAAAAACTGTATGGTGCCCCACTTTGTTTTAATTTTCTTCTTAAATATGCTATCACAGAGATGTTACCAACATCTCTAATTGGCCCAGCCTTGGCCAGCAGCATGTCCACCTTCAGAGCCATCAGCCTTTGCCTGTGGTGGACATGATGGAAGCTTCCAGCAGCTGCTCACAGAAACCACCTCTGTGGCTCCCCCACTACCAAAAAACAGGCAGTGTCAAACCAACCCATTCCGTCCTAAAAAGAAAGCAATAAACAGAGATCTGTTTGAGCATGAGCTAAAGAGGGAAAAAAAAAGTCAGTCTCTACTTACCATCAGCAGCGATGTTTGGACATTTCCTGGGAAACAGGGCTTCAGCAAAAGTGATGGTTCCTCCGGAAGGCAAACACTGAAAACTCAGTAATGCTCTCCCTTCCTCCTCTCTCCCTTAGTTTATATGTCTGAGCTGGTGTGATGTNTCAAACCAACACATTCTGTCCTAAAAAGAAAGCAATAAACAGAGATCTGTTTGAGCATGAGCTAAAGAGGGAAAAAAAAAGTCAGTCTCTACTTACCATCAGCAGCGATGTTTGGACATTTCCTGGGAAACAGGGCTTCAGCAAAAGTGATGGTTCCTCCGGAAGGCAAACACTGAAAACTCAGTAATGCTCTCCCTTCCTCCTCTCTCCCTTAGTTTATATGTCTGAGCTGGTGTGATGTGGTGTGGAATATCCCTTTGGCTAATTTGGGTCAGCTGCCCTGGTTGTTTCCCCTCCCTGGATCTTGTCCCCTCCCAGCCATTTGATGTGGGGGAATGCAGAGGGACAGAACTGCTCAGCAGTAGCCAAAGCACTGCTGTGTTATCAACACCCTGCCAGCTACCAGTGCAAAGTACAGCACTGTGAGGGCTGTGAACTTTACCTCAGTCAGACACAATACAGTACCACAAAAGCTTTGTTTCTGGAATCAGAAGTGTAAAGAAAATACTAAGAAAAATACTGATTTTTTTTTAAGCTGATATTTATGGGGCAACTGAAAAAACTCAGCTCTCTTGATGTTGCTTAGAAATTGTTCTGTATTTGCTCACTAGACAGCACGGACCATCTACACCATTTAAAGCCCTGGGAAGCCTCTAAGAGCTGCACAATCCTCAAAACTGGCTTTGCCAAGAGGCCTGCCAGCCATCTCTATGGACCGAGAGATGGTTCAGAATTGAAACCAGTTTGTTCTGTTGTTTTTTCCTCTAAAACACTTCTATGTCCACTTCTATGTTCTATGTTAGAGGCAGATTTGTCCTGTTCTGGGACAGAACTCAATCCATCCTGTCTCCTGCAGAGAATGCTTTACCACAGAGACAGCAATCAGAAAAACAGTGTATTAGTTACTGAGCCTAATATGTGAGTTAGGGGGCTTTGAAGAAAGTATAGGTTTCAAAGGAGGCTCAGTTTAATTTTTCTTCTCACCATTAGTTTTTGTCTCATTCGGTACTTGGGCTGGATCTGCACTCCAGTTTGCTCTACACAGTGTCAGTGAGTCATACAGTCATGGAATATTCTGAGTTAGCAGCGACCCACATGGATCATGGATTCTGACTCTTAAGTGTATGGCCCATACAGTGATCAAATCCACAGCCTTGACATTATTAGCACCATGGTCTGACCAGCTGGGGTCAGTTCAGTCTTCATGCCTAAGATGATAAATTGGATGCAGTCATGTATCCAGCCTTAATAATTAAATTCTTCTATGTCCCTTGCATGTCCAGTTAATTAAAGAATTGTTTTAAGATTTACATTTCTAGTTCACTGCTTCAGGGACAATGTGAAATTTTAGGACTGACCCAGCATGTACTTTCTCCAGTTACTGAGCAAAAGCCACTTTTTGATGCCTCTTTTGTCTTTTTAAGGACATATGCATAGCTCTACAGCAGAAGTGATACAAAATTCAAGCTTGATAGTATTATTAAGGAGATCCTTCTAAGTTTAGCTTTGCTCCAACAACTCTTGTATCTGGGGATTTACTGGGTTTATTTAGGTAGGAAAAAAGCAAAGACTCAGAAGACTCTTTTGCAGAAACCTCCTCATGCCCTGGCATTTTTAATAACAAAAAAGTTAGAAGGGCTGCATCTTGGTTATTACAGACCAAAAATTAACTCTGAATTGCTTTAGTAGGAAATTTAGATCTTGATAGTGATTGAAAGGGGATTCTTTATAAAACTGACTGCCATATATAAGGATAAGAAAACTAAAGCTGCATATATAAATAAAAAATTAACAACAATTTTACTTAAAACAGCAGGAAGAAGATTTTGCTTGTGACACAATTATAAAGAAACACTTGTAATTGCAGAGAATGAGGCTCGTATAATGTCCGGAAATGCTTGAAGCTTTTCTATATCTCTCCTAGCCACGGCAAAAGTGACATCTACTGCAAAGCATTTACAATGTGTGAAGAAGTGTTTGTTGGTGGAGAAGCAGAGGCAGACTGGTCTGAGAGCTGTGAGGTAGTTTAAAGGTGAGGTAACACACGGGTGTCTCTGGATAAACTCTAGAAATGGAAAGATTAAGCAAGCAGTCAGTCAGTAAAAACTGCAAACCTGTATTTTTCTTTGGAATGTGTGGAAGAAAGACAGTTTGGAGAACGATAATGCTTCTGTATTTCGATAATGACTGCGCTATGTAGTCATTATATGATGATACTGCTGGCATAAAGCTGATGCAAGATATTTCAGCACTGTGCACTAGGTTTGTAAAATGCACTGCTGTGCTGACTGTTGTGAAGCACATTTTGGCTGAATCTGTGAAACAAGTAAACAAGTTAGACACATGTTCACTCAACTCAGATTTTGCTCAGATTTTGACTGACCCAGGTCACTCTGAGGCCTGATGTGTGCCCGAAGCAGTGCCATTAGGTCAGAGTGAGAGCACCAGTAAGCAGGACAGGAGGCCTTTGCACAGCCATGACCACCTGCAACATGCTGGTCAATTGTTGGTCTGGGTTATTAACACTAGAGAAATCTGTGGGCAGCCATATTCACCCAAGGTAAGGTGCTCTGTGTGATAAGAGCAGTAACTATAATGGCTGCTTCCTTTTTCATAAACTAGTAGCTACAGATGTGGTGATCTGGGGAATGATATCTCTCCTCTTTGTAACCCAGTTTAATCCTTAGCCTAAATCTAGTAAGTACTTCCAGTAATGAATCTCCTAAAGCACAAAGCAAGGTTCAATCTCACAATCTGCTCTCCCTGAGAGAAGGATTTAATGGCCTGATCATCCTCAAAGCCAGTGCCGAGATGTCTGCATACAGAGAGTTAGTGCTATGTCTAGATGCCTTAGTTTAACTATAACAATTTAATTATTTGGGAAATAACATATGGCTTATAAAGCTGAAAGAAAATGGATAAAACGTGCATATGTTCCTTGTTGGTGACTTCAATAAATCACTGATACAGGCAGAATAGCACAAGCCAGGGGATAACTGCTGCTGAGAGTCCTCATTACTCATACTGCCAGAACTCTGAGTGGACTTGGGAGAAGTTCTCTGCCACCATTTCTCTATCTGTGTACTTCCACTATATCTATGTCTCTTCTTTGATCAGGTTTTCTCTCCCAATTTAAGAAGACTCTGACTAGACAGGTACTGCTCCCCCGTGCTTTTTTTTCCCATGATGGGATTTTTCCAGCTTAATATGCTAAGGGCTGAGAATGTCTTTTATATTTGCCTGTATCTATATCTACATCTATGTCTTTTAATGACTCATAAATTATTTTTTTAATATGCTGAGGACTTCTTGAAAGCAGTTGCACGCCTATATATAGAACACTGAAATAAAAGTTAAATGAGTATTTTTGATCATCCACTCCAAAATTTTCCCCTGCAAAAAGATATTCTACTTGTCATTGAAGTTTACTGTTATTTTACATTCTTAACACAGGAATGAAAATAATAATAAAAAATTTACATAGCTCCCTGAGGTTTTACACTAGAAACAAGAAGGGTTTCTTATGGCAGTGGAGGCAGCTCTGCTTGGATTTGCAGTAGCCATTTTGAAGAAAAAATTAAGGAAAATGAGAGAAGTAGCAGACAAGGAACAAGAGAATATCAATGAGCAGGAAGTAATACCAGAAGTAGCTAGCAATTACTTGAGACTGAACTGAAGTGATAGGCAAGTATTTGTGTGACAGACTTTCTGGTTAAATGATGAACTTCTGGACCCTCAAAGATTAAGGTTTGGATACCAACTATACGACCTTGATGCATTATGTTGATTGTACCCAAGAAATTATTGATGTCAGTGCTAAGAGCAGCTCTGGTCTATTGGCATGTGAATGACTGCTGGCAATCTCTTGGTCACAGAAAGGATTTGTGCAAAAACTTATGGAGCTAAATTTCTCTGGAAACAAAAGGAAGTCAGAGTGTTAAACTGATATCTACTGAGAAATGCCTCTTTGCTTTTTAGAGGGCATTTATCTAGAAGAAAACTAGACCATGTGTGGCGACAGGCATGGAGAAGGGCCAGTTTCTTTCATTCTGGAGAGAACTAAAAATAATCTGTCCTTGTACCTGTGAGCCATTTTCATACAAGATGGCACATTCAGGAAAATATTGGTTGATTCACAGCTGAAAGGGAATTCAGGTTATATCACTTCTAAATGAGAGCCTTAAGATGTGATTTACAAATTGGCTCTCTGCTTACAGAAATAGAGAATTTGTGACTATTTTGCAGTAGAGAAAGAGAGGTCAGCTGTCTGGAAGGATATGGGCTGGCAAGCTCATTGCTGCAGAGCCTTGCTGATCTGTCCCAGGCACCTCTGCCAACCTCCTCTTGTGCCCCAGCTGTTCTGCAGTACAAAGAAGCCCAATCAGGGGCTTAGCTGCTCACAGAGATCATGGGTTACCTTCTACTGTTCTCCTTTGGGTTGTGACAGGTTGCAATCTCAGCCCAAATGATTCTTCATTACTGCGTCAAGACATGTAATTGTTCATTAGTAATTAATTAATGTAAAATTCATTGACACTTGAAGACTGTTTAGATGGCCTACTCATTCTGGCTTCCGTGCTGTGCCTTGCAGGAAAAAGGAAAGTGTTTACCAAAGAGAAAAACTGTGTATGCTTCAGAAGGAGGTTTTCAAAATAGGTATTAGGAACACTTCAGTGTATGGAGACAATCTGCTTTCTGCAGCATTGTTCAATTTGACATGGCTTTGCAGTGAAAAAGGAAAGATAATGCTATAAGGAAAGCATCCAAAAATAAAAATACAGGTGGAACACATCCTCTGAAGAGATTTGTAAGGTATGAGAAATCCAAACTTAAAGTGTGCAATTGTTTCAGGAGTTCAGGAGGTGCTGTGGTTACTCTTGTGATTTTTTTTCTTCCTTTTGGTTAGCTCTCTAGAGCAGCCCATCCAAAATTATCCTGCTGAACATCTGCTTGTGAAACAAGTCCCTGACTAAATGCCATGAAGGGAGTTGCGGACTTGGAACTACAGTTTTTACTGGCTTTAGCCCTTGTGTGGATTGCTTGCCCTGTTATGGATGACACGTAGAAGCACCAGACCAAATAATTGATATCATATTTAGAGGTGAGTACTGTGCCATCTGTGCACCCCAAAATCTCTTCTTCCAACTGGATGAGTATTCTCTAAAGGGAGAATATCCTTATTACTACATTTGGATGGAAACAGTAGGCCTTTGCAGAGAACAGGTGCAAATGAGCAGGAGAGGACACTGGAGAATTGTGTCATACTCCCAGGACCCTTCAGGACCTTAGAAAACTGTGAGCAATTAAAATGTTTCTACATTGATGTCAAGATTTTCCAAGACTAGTCCTTTTTGAGAAGATTTTCCTAAGGGAGAAGTTTGTTTTCCCAGCACCTTGACAGGGCAACCCCTTTATTCTGACAGTCCAGCAAGTCTGGTGTAGCTGATTTAGAGCAGAAAGAGCAAAGTAAAGTTTGAAAGATAAAACCAGAAACAAACCCCAAGTGAATCAACTACAGGAATGGACACACCTTCTTTGTCACATCATCTCTTTGCATCTCACATTGTCATGTTCTACTTCTCAGCACCATTGCCATCAGGTTGAATCAATTCAGTGTGATCTCCATCAGGATCTTTTTTATACATGAGTTCAAGACTTGTTCCCTGACTTTCCTGGACTGAAGAACTGAACTTTGCAAAAGCTGTTGTGAAAACTTAGAAGAAAAATGACTGACAGATAAAAAAAACCTCTTCCAGTCTATTTAAGTTCTCAATTTTGTCTTTTTCAGTATGTTTCTTTAATTAAATTCTGCCAGCTACTTGGGCCAGGAGAGCTACTAATTTTTAAATGCAAGAAATATTTCACATTAAAAAATTCTGTTAAGATTTCTGGACATAGCAGACCAAGAGCCAAATAGTCTTTTAATTTAGCATTAGGCATTTGCTCCAAAAGTCATGACCACAGTAAACTTGTCCGGTATTATGAGAATGTCCTGTGTTCCCACAGGACACCCATTGCAATTCAGCAATAATTAATGTACCATTGCAGCAAAGTGTCAATGAAAGGTCATACTTTTTAGTGCTTGTCTTTTCAAAACAATTAAGCGATTAATTACTTTTCTCTAACCTCTGCTCTGTTAAATGTCTTTCTGACAAAAAAAAAAAAGGGGGTTTCTTTATAGCCTGTCATTCCTGTCAAATTATCTGCTTATCCTCTAAGAATTAACATTTTTCTTGGTATCACAGAGGTCTCATGTGGAAGAAGGTAATTAAAATTAACACACTAATAATTCAACCTGTAAATTTTCCTGTTAGGAGTTCTTTGGTGGTCACAATATAAAATAGTTATCCTTTACAAAAGTCAGATATTATTAAGCCTGTGAATCTGCAGAGCACTTTCTGTGTATTCTTGTGTGCAGTTCTGCAAGAATCTGCTTTTGAATGAATACTTCCATAGTTTTGTAGCATCTTTTACATAAATATTTTAAGCCATATATCTATTACTAGTTGATCACTCCAGTTTCTGCATATGGACAGGATGAGAGTGTTCCTAAATGGGCATGAACAGCTACTCTTCACTTTAGTGTAGAGATTTGGAAGTGACAGTACAAATCTAACCACAATTTCTATTCATAGCAGGTAATTGTTGTCTTTGGGGAAGGTTTTCTGCTTACCCTGAGAAATGCAGATTTGTCACCTGCCATACATGTTTTGTTGCATACCACATAGCTGCACTGGGAGGAGAAACTTTCTTGCAGCTCAATCAGAACTTTAAAAAAAAAGTATGCAAATTCCCACCAGGAGCAACATGATGCATTATTCTGGTGGAGCAGGATCCAGCTGCCAATGAAAAAGCTTCTTTTTTCAAAAACACTGAGACACAAGGTATTGGCCTGGAGAGAACACTGCTTAGCTCAAGAGCCGTGGATCTGTTGGAAAGCTGTTTATGGAGCAATAACCACAGCTCTTGAACAGTTTATCCACTGAAGTAATTTCATGGGTGCTTAGCTTTTAATGAGTTAAAATGACTAACAGACCTAACCTGTGGAGGAAATCTAAGATCACTAGACCATGGTATTCTATAAATGGTTTTGGCATACCTTGTAATTTATCCTAAAAAGAAATAGATGTGCTTTTTATACAGAAAAGCCTCTCCTGTGGCAATCCAGTCACAGGCTTACCATTGTCTTCAAGGGTATTTTAGCTTGGGCCACTTTGCTGTTCTGGCATTTTTCCCCATTTCATGTATGAAATGTGTATCTGTCTGGAACAGAAAGTCAAAGGTTATCTGTCACTGGAGAGGTTTGGTGCAGCAAATTATTATGGAGGCCCAGATCTTCCTCTAGGCAAGTTATGGTTGAGGAAGGCTCTCCAGAAGGAAGAATCTCTAACTGAATACATTTTACTGCCCAGCTCAAATTTTAGAGTGAAGACAGGATTCCCATGAAAAATTTTCCCTACAGCACTTTTTCTGCCTGAGTAAATGCTATCTCCAATCTTCTCTGTTTCTGTCTGTAGCAAGGATGTTCATGCAGCTGGATACCTGAACCATGCACAGTACCCAGCAATTATATAGATAGCTAACTGAGGAAGAATGGACAGAACATGCTCTGCAGACACATGCAAATATTTACTTGAACTATCAATATGCTAGATCTTACTAGCAAAATAAAATCTGTATTTACAGGACACCTGAGTCACAAGCAGTAATGAATGCAATTTGCCTAAGGTGAAAATATCTTTGCAAATTTGTGTTAATTTGATATGAATATATTGATGTTTTGAAAATACATTTTAATATATTCATGCATGGAGAAGAGACTCTTTCTCCAGAGTCCTTCACTGAGCATCCAGAATAATCTGAGACTTAGATACAGCTCTTTAAGCTTGTCTATTTTGGTCTTCACACCGGGTTACCTGTACTTTGGGTATAGATATTTGAGGTGTATAGTTTATTTACCTGCTTATTTTCTCTTTGAAGCAGCAAGCAACAGGGGAAGGACATCTAGCTTTTCATCTGTATTTCCTGTATTGGGTTTGTGTGGCCAGATTTTGGTAGCAGGGGCTAAAGGGGTGTCTTCTGTGAGAAGCTGCCGGAAGCTGCTTCCATACTCCAGGACAGACCTGCCGCTGGACAAGGCCAAGGCAATCAGAAATTTTGGTAGTACTTCTGTGATAACATATTTAAGGATAAAAATATTATTACACAGATGTAATTGCAGACAGACAAGAGTGAAGTGAGAATATGTGAGAGGAACAGGAGCCCTGCAGACACCCAAGTCAGAGCAGAAGGAGAGGCAGGAGCTGCCCAAGGCACTGGAGCTGAGATTCCCCTGCAGCCCCTGGTGCAGCCCATGGTGAGGCAGCTGTGCCCCTGCAGCCCATGGAGATCCATGGGGATGCAGAGATCCACCCACAGCCCGTGGAGGAGGCCCAGGCTGGAGCAGGTGGGCCTGAGAGGAGGCTGTGACCCCTTGGGAGGCCCATGCTGGAACTGGCTCCTGGCAGGGACCTGCAGACCTGTGGACAGGGGAGCCCAGGCTGGAAGAGATCTCCTGGCAGGACCCCCAGGAGCAGGCTGTGCCTGAAGGACTGCACCCTGCAGAACAGTGACCCACATTGGAGCAGTTTGTGGAGAACTGTTGCCCATGGGATGGACTCACACTTGAGAAGTTTATGGACAACAGTCTCCCATGGGATGCATCCCACGCTGGAGAAGGGACTCTTCTCCCTGAGCAGCATCAGGAACAAAGTGCGAAAAACTGACCATGACTCCTATTCCCTGCAGGGGAGGACATACAGGCCAGGAAGGAGGTAAGAGTGGCAGAATGGTGTTTTTAAGATTTATTTCAGTTCTCACTATCCTGCTCTGATTTTGTTAGTAATGAATTCAATTAATAGCCCAAGCTGAGTCAGTCTTGCCCATGATGGTATTTCGCAGAGATCTCTCTTTGTCCTTATCTCAGTTCACGGAATCTATTTTTTCTCCCCTGTCCACTTCTAGAGGAAAGTGATACACCCTTGGTGGGTGCTTGACATCCAGCCAGGGTCCACCCACAACACATGTATACCTTCATTTCTTCTTCCCATTTTCCATCTACATGCCGTGCTATGGAGTTAAGACTAAACTACTAGCCTCCTCTGAGAGGAAAAAGGGGAAGGTGAAAGAATTTTCTGTCCATGTAACATGCTAAGACTGCTCTATTCCTGTGCAAGTTAACCAATGTTTTGATCTGGTCACTAAGTTAGCATATAATCTACTACTACACCACTTTGCATAACTTCTAAATTTGTTCATCTTGTTTGTCACATTTCTGGATTTTAATATTTGTTCTTTTAGGAACTGTTAACTTCCCAACATGATATTTTTGTTGGTTTTTGTTTTTAGAATTACCATCCTAAAATATATTAGAGCCCTGGTTTTATATTCAGTATTATCTTATTTATTGTGACACAGCTTAGGTTAAGAAATGATGCAGATGAAGGGAAAGAACAAGTCTGCCTCAAGATTTTTTGTTCTCAAAGGATACTAGACAATCACATTTCTTTCCCCAAATGCTTAAGTTGGAATCTGGCTAATCATAGCCTGTGTAAACCAGGAAAGAAAGGTTGGGTGGATAGATTTTTTTTTGGACAGCCCCTTCCAGGTTGGCTGAATTCAAGATTTGTTAGCTCAAAATCTTCAGTAAAAGTTGTAGTTATTTGTACCAAGAGTCATAAAGTCAAAATGTATGTGCTCTCTCAGTACCAGTGTTATATTACACTTGTGATGAGGTTTGCTCTTCCAGCTTGTCCTATTTATCAGTATTGACTGGTGATCCTGAATCTTGCTGGTTTTCACAGTTCAGGAGTGCTCAGAGCAGCCTGTAGACTGTTCTGTTTCAATGAGGTAAGAGGGCATGGATTCTGTTATGTTAACAAAACAGTAGGAATCATTACATCTGCCATAGTTAATATACTGTTTCACTTGCTTGTCTTCACAACACCTGAATTTGTAATTCTGTCTTCTAAAGGGGTATAAAACCACCACTTGCAGCAGTAGGTGCTGGCCATGTGCAAACCTTCCTGATGCTCAGTAAGGTGCCTTCATGGACAATAATGTAGCGGCCACTGGACAAGCCTTAAGTCCCATTTTGGGCATTTATATACCTTGAACTCAAAATCTGTTGTTCTGCACAATGCATAAATATTGCTATTTCTTTCTGTTGGTCTACCAGTAAGAGTTTTTCTACATATAGGTTTATTTTTCAATTTAAATAGATTTTTTCATCTGTGTTTTAGGGCTTTTGCTCTAACATTTTGTGATTCTTTCAGAAATAAGTTACTTTCTTCAGCAAATACCTATTTTTCTGATGTTTTTGCTTAACCATAGTTAATTTTATGCAACACAGAGATTTTTCCAAATGAGATGTGAATGCATGTGCTGGCAGAAGGCAATTGTAACTTGTAGAAACTGGTCTGAAAGAGGCTAAGATTAGGCAGACACCAACCTCTCTCCTGATTACTATCCCTGCTTATCAGGGACACACAGAGTGCCTCAACCATCATGTAGCAACTCAGTCAACACTCTATGATGATCTTGTTTCGAAGGGGAAGGCATTTCTGAATACTATTAACTCAGACTTTTTCATATTTTTAACAATCCAGGAAAAGGAAGAGAACTATTTATCTGATAGTAAAATTGGGATTGAATGCCTTTAATTACACTGCTGTAAAACAAAGATGACATTACAGGGACATGAGGCTTCTGATTTCCCCTTTGTATTTCTTTGAACTTTTCTGGTTTTGTCTGATAGCTCACAGCTCAGCTCTGCTGGATTTTCAACATAGAGATCTGCACATAAATTATACTAAATGGAAATTATGTTTTCATACATTCTCTTTCATATACTGAGCATATGAATTTTGCATATGCATGGAGATTGGAATATTGGAGAGTACCTGAAGAATATAAAGTAGTTCAGATGCATCCATAGTTGCAAACACGAGAACTGCAGTACTGTTTTTGGCTGATAAAACAAATAAAACAAACAATTTTGGCTTTCAAGAACTATTACCTTGATGATTATACTTTGATTAGCATTGGATGGCTCTCAGGTAGCTCTGAACTCAGATAAAAAGCAAACTTCTATAAATGGAACAAGTCTGAAACTTCCTTTTAGTTAGTTATCTAATAGTACATTGTTAGGGGGAGGAAAATTGGCTGTAGGCTTTCAGCTGATGGCAAACATCTTATCAAAAATGTTTTTTCCTACATTTTTTGGGGTTTAGGTAGGCTCAGAGACAATCTGTGAAATTTAAAAAGCTTAAAGATTTAAAAGGTTTAAAATTCTTAATGTTTAAGAGTTTGACAGGAAAATGTGCCAACATGCCCACTTGTTCCCTTTACCTTACACCTTTTTCTTAGAAGCAGCTGCTCTAAACACAAAGGTAGTAAGTTTACACAAATGTGTGTAAATTAGAGAATAATGTAGGCATCACCTGTAATTAATAAAGAAAAGATTGCAAGGGATATTGAATATTGTAATTCAATATTCTCTCAGTATGTCTTTCTGGAGAAACTCTGAATTGACTAATTTGTCAGAGGAACTGACAAATCCTCTTCCTAAGAGGCCAGGTATGTTGTGGACTGGAACAAGATCTCAGTGGGGCAGTGGTTGAGCTGCACTTAAGAAGGGTACCAATGCTTCATCTTACTGGGTCTGATTGGTAGCTGCCTCCTGGGGTACTTTAGTGGAATTAGGTACATCTCAGAGCTATTTCAGTTCCTTTTTTTGCCTGTGTTTAATGGCATTTTAAGTTTATTGTAATTGAACTGGGAAAGAGTTCCAGAATCTTTCAATGTGTCTTATTTTTCTGTTTTTCCTCACAGCTCCACTTGAGATATACTAGACTATTTAACACTGTTCATTGTCTGGCTGGTTTGCTTTGTGATACTATCTTACACTGCTGTGAAGTTTCTAGCTTAAAATAGTATTTTGTTACAAAAATATGGAGTTAACTATAGTTTTCCATCAATATGAAGTTCAAGCGTTAATGATCATTGTACGTGCACAGAAAAAGTGGTTTTGCATCTCAAAATATGATCAGTACTTGTTTTTCTTCCACAAAGGGCAATGAGATGTAGTTAGAAATCTCTGCTGCCATGAAAAAAATGCATATACCAAATTTTAGCATATTACATTTGATTTAACCTACTTGATAATTTTCCTGTGCTGTAATGAATTAACAGAATTATTAAAAGACAAGTAATCAAGTCACTTAATTAAGAACTTGAAAACAATTAGGGAGAACTAGGGAGAAGGGATGCCAATAGAAGCTGGAGGTTTCTGGCATTTATCTGGCAGTTTCTATGCTTGCCATGAATTTGTATTTTTTATTGAGAATTTTTTTTTTCACATTTCATGCTTTTTTGACTTCAAAATTGACATCCATCACAACTGTCAAGATTTTCAGCTCTACAATGCATACCTGTCCCAAGATTCAAGGGCCAGACTTCAATGCACAGAAGGTACCATGCACCATTCTTGCTGCACGAGCAAGACTGGAACATTCATGGCTGCTCTTTAACTGCTAGTTCCAGGCTGAGTGTGAATGCCCAGTCCACCACATAGTAAAAAAACTAGCAGGATAAAAGTGTTTTTGCAAATCCCCTTTTTCAAACTCTGTTACTTTGTAAACTTTTAAACTCTGCTGCTTAGGCAGAAAACAGTACATTGAATTGGAGATGGAAACTTTTGAGTGAACTGCATTTCCTAGCTGCAGCAGATTATATAAACCTAGTTGTCCTTTCAGTTGTGGAAGATGCTGATACAGGAGTTGAGAGATTCTGATTTCCTTCAGACTCCTGGCATCAAACAATCGGCTTAAATTTTGTGATTCCGTAACTAGGTCAGCGTGAGAAAGCATAGTATTGATGCTTTCTAGGTGGGCAGACTAATATGTGAATGCTAAATGAAAAGTTCTGTGCAAGGAAGACCTTTCTTGCAGAATAGTGGGCGTAGACGTTGTGTGGTGGCTCTGACTTAAGACGCTGTACCTGATGGAGCGTGTTCCTGTACCTTTTTGAAATCCTGGCTCAGCCCTTCACAGGTACCACATCAGGCTGGGGACACTCTCCAGAAGCAGCATGATGCAGGAAGCAGCTAGGAGCTAAAGTTCCTGCACAGGAGGCAGAGGGGCAGGGAGTGGAGGCAAAGAATGAGGAGAGGGTCTTCAGAGTGTTAAGTCCAAGAGAGTTTTATTCTCCAGGGGGAACAGCATCCTGACCCTGAACTGGTGTGTACATGAACTTTTACATGGGGGAAGTCTCAGGGGAGATGAGAAATCTCTGGCCAATGGGAAGGAAACAGGGGAGGTACAGGTAAAATGACAGACATCACAGTAACCAATGAGGGAGCTATAGGGGAGGGTACAAAGTTTGCAAACCAATCATCTATTGAGGAACTCTGAATTTTCTAGAAGAAGGGGATAGGATTTCGGGGGATTGAAAAAGGGAGTAAGAGGTCCATGGGGGATTGACATGGAAGCTTCTGGACTAAGGGGTAGGGTCAGGGAAGATTGACAATGGGGATTATCAAACCAGTGCTGTAGGGAGGGGAGAAAAGGGAACAAACCATTTTGAACATAAAACACACCACAACAGGAGTGTGTCCCTAGAAGCCCAGTAGGTATTATGTTACTTCGGCAATCGGATCATATTGAGGCATATTAATATTATGTGCAGTGCTGCTCTGGAAAGAGATTGTTTGGGATGAAGAATTTGTACTTTTCTATTCAGAATAGACAGAAAGGTCCTGCTGTTTTGCGGAATGGGACCTGTATCTTATAATCATAAACAGTGATTTGTATGCAAGTGGTGTGCAGGAGAATGGTGGTGAGTCTTTCAGAGTACTACTGAAGATCTAAAGTCTTCTGTTCCCTGAACCACATGTTTATGATAAAGCACATATAAATTGGATTTGTTCCAAATAAGTAATAAACAGTCTGTCCCTTGAAAAATAGAATATTTATTTCTGTATGAATTTGTGGAGGTTATGGCAACTGATTAAAAATGCTATGTGCAATGTGCTGCAAGTCTTTAGGAAGAAAACACATGCAAACAATTTAAAAGAATGTATTGTCATTAGCCACATCCTATGTGAAATCGAGCTGATAAACTTTCTGTGTCTTAGTCTGCTATCTGCTTTTGAAATACATTCCCTTCGGCCCCTAGGAAAAAACCATGAAATATTCATCACTAAAGAGGCAGTCTGATGGGAACAAGGAAGTATGATGAAAAGGTGCAACTGGTAGCACTATTACTGTGGGGAAGAAAATAAAAAGACTGAGATAAAGTGAGAACAGAGTTAATTCCCTTATCTTCTGAGGTGACAGCCTGCTGCAAAAGATGTTATTTTATACTATGAAATATTAAGTAATTCTGCTCTCCAGCAAGATCGCTGTATCTGTGGAGAGGAAGGAGAGGTAGAAAGCTCTGATGGTGTGCTCTAAGAACTTGTTAATAGTTGTCTGATTATCTGAAAAATCATTCTGTGGGATTTCTGGGAAATCCCAGAGGTGCAGTTGCTACAGTTCTATCATAGAGGAAGTATGGTTCAAGACCTCAACTTCTAATGGCTGGGCTGAGAAGAGATAATGTCTGGGTTAATGCAGACTCAGTTTGAGTTCCTGAACCCTCTTTTGAGGCAAGATCTTGAATACTCCACACTGTTGATCCCTCCTTTGTGTTTTCTTTTTTCTTCTCCTTTTTGTATGAAATTAGACCAGATTATTGGACTTTCTCATGCTCAAACTACTGAGCCAGAAATTTGAGTTAATATCCCTGCTGTAGACTGATCTCGCTGAAATCACTTTCCGAGAGATTTCTCAGGTAAAAGGTTATTCTGAAGTGCAGCAACTGCCTGTGAATATATTGCAAATGATTTCCTTTCTTCTGTGCTGAAGTGAGGTTTTCAGCAGAGTGAAGCTCTAGAAAAAACTTTTGGGAGGAGAAGATGGACCACAAAATTAATCTGTTTCAGAGTTCTGGTCCTAAGTAACAATACACTCCAATATTACATTTTTACAAGCATTTTGAAATACACCTTATTTTTAAAAAAAACTCCAAATATGTGACTATTGTTATTATTTCTGGTCACCAACCAACCAACCAACCAAAAAAACCTAAAACACACCGCCCCCCCC
>VWYE01011285.1:35723-81112 GCA_013398995.1 Alaudala cheleensis
CCCCCCCCCAAAAACAAGCCAAGCTTATCGAACAGCAAAAATTCTTAGAAGCCAGTTGTCAGACTCTGTTTTCATCCATTAATCCTTTCTGTCTAACCAGCAGGATTTAAAATTGGCTAACTAAATGAGGAAAGTATGCTGCAATTGAAAAGCCATTAATTTTGGCTGCAACCCCTGCAGAATAGATCCTAGGCTTGGCTCCTAGAGCCCAGATGCAGGATACTGGGATGCACAACAGTGTGCAGAACTTCCCAAGGTGCAGTCTCTATTTGCAATCATGGGTTGTCAAGCTTCCTCCTGGTTTCTAGGATTTTCTTTTAAAAGTGCCCTTAACTAAATTGGATCAGTTGAGGATGTGGGCACACCCAGACTATTGTTGACAAAGTCAGAGAGGAAACCATTAGCTTCTTTGATGAAGTAGGAAATTCAGCATCTGAGGAATCACAGAGATAATATTTCCATAACCTGTTAGCTGACCTCAAATCAGGAGGAGTTTGCATTGAGTGCTTCAAACAATTTCTTGAAAGGCTGGCAATACTTGCCAATAAGCCATTTCTTTTTTCATTATTAATTTTTTTAATTATTTTTCTTTTTTCCCTCTTTTTTTTTTTTTTTTTTAAACAGTGGCTTCCTAGATGCTAAAAAAGGAGCTAGTTACAGACTCACACTTCTGCAGAGAATATTTTTGGTAAACTGCTGTATTTTTATTCATCATCCCTGCTTTAATAAACTAAATTCTCAAGCATTCCCTTATGGCAATAAACCAGATGGAAACAATAATTTGCATATCTCAGGAGAACAACATGCAGGCTATTCAGAAATAGAGGTGAAAACCACAGAATATTATACATAAATTACTATATTTTAGCACATTGTAGACAACAATTGTTTTATTTTATTTAGCTATCTATTTATTGATTTCTATTGCAAATTACCTTAAAGTAAAATGACACCATTAAGTTTTTATAACACACAATTATAATGATTGGTACTTAGTTCAATTGCACATCTTTCCAACTGACACAATTATTCATAGAATCATAGAATGGGTTGCATTGGAAGGAACCTTGAAGATCACCTATCTCCCACATCCCTGCCATGGGCAGGGATACCTTCCACCAGACCAAGTTTTTCACAGCCCCATCCAGCCTGGCCTTGAACACTTCCAGGGATGGGGCATCCACAACTTCTCTGGGAAACCTGTTCCAGTAGCTCTTTACCTTCACAGTAAGGAATTTCTTCATAATATCTGCTGTAAACCTACTTGCTTTGAGAGTTTGAAGCAAACCTATTTTGTTCTGTCACTACATGCTCTTTTAAAAACAACCCCAATTCTCTCAGCATTTTCTCACAGAGGAGGTGCTCCATCCCTCTACATATCTTTGTTGCTTCCTCTGGACTCACTCCAACAGGTCCATGTCCTTCCTGTGCTGAGACCCCAGAGCTGGATGCAGGGTTCCAGGTGGGGTCTCACCAGAGCAGAGCAGAGCAGAGGGGCAGAATCCCCTCCCTCCCCTGCTGCCCACACTGCTTTGGATGCAGCCCAGGACACGTTTGGCTTTCTGGGCTGGGAGTGCCCATGGCTGGGTCATGTCCAGCCTCATCCTCCAGCACCCCCAAGACCTTCTCACAGGGCTGCTCTGCATCTGTTTGTCCCCCATCCTGTGCTGATACCAGAGGTTGCTCTGACTCAGGTGCTTTATCTTGCACTTGGCCTTGTTAAACTTCATGAGGTTCCCATGGGCTCAGTTCTTGAGCTTGTCCAGGTCCCTCTGGATGGCATCCCAACCTTCAGGTGTGTCAACTGCACCACTCAGCTCGATGTCATGCACAAATTTGTTGAGGGCACGCTTGATCTTTTCCTCTATGTCATTGATGAAGTTATTAAATAATACTGGTCCTAATATGGACACAACTTGTCACTGATGTCTATTGAGACTTTAGGCCACTGACCACTATCCTGTGGATGCAAAAATCTTCTGAGTTGATTTATTTTGCAACTTAGAAATACATTTTTCCACAGAAAGTAAACATGATAAAACAATCTTAACTGGTATTAATAAGAAGCCTTTTAGCTCCAGATTTCACTAAATAAAATCTAAATTAGTCATAGCTGTAGTATCTGGCATTTATTTTCTTTAGACTTTAGACTTTCAACTTCACTTAGAAAAGTGAAATTTTTCTCTGTCAGGAGTTTGATTTACTTTTAAAATGTTCTTTGGGAAATTACTGTAATCTGATGACTAATTACTAGGTTTTAGATGTTTTTGTCTAATTCAAATATGACCAAGACTGACAGATAAAAGAAAATCTCAGCTGACTCTCATGGGCAGGCTTTTAATAATTTTTGTTTATTTGTTTGGCTCAGGGTTAGGTAGGATTCTTGGTTTTTTACTGATTTGGAGTTTATTTAATCCTTTTTTTTCCTTTTACCAGCATGAATCATCACAAAAGTCATTCTTAGTCTTACTTCATGCAGAAAGAAAAGTTATATCATCTACCAGAGTAGATAAGTGCTCGTATCATCACTTGGTTTTAAGGAGGTGGCCTGAAATCAAAATGAAAGAGACCTTTCTCTGTCTCAGTGAGCCGTACTAGCACAGCGGAAGGTAGTAGGTGGATACAATGAAGCATGGACATTATGTGGTATTTCCTCTGTAAAATAATAGTTTCTCAGCAGAAATGCTTCACTGTGTTCAAATAATCATTTACAGGAGAGCTGAAATGTATGTTCTGTGAGGCTGTCTGGGGATATTTTATGCAGGTTGGGTGCCTCTACATTTTGGATAGATGTATGTTGTAGTTCTATGACTGCTCTTGTAAGAGAAACCTTGGTTTTGGCAAATCAATAATTTTGGGAAAGTTCTTGGGAGATTTCAAGCTGGTGCTGTTGGTCCTGACTCAGCAATTTTCTGCTTATGCTGTATCATTTCCCCACCCTTTGTCTTCAGCCAAGAAATGGTTATTAGTGATAAGACAGTTCCATCAGCGTACTCTCTTTGAAATGAAGACTGCAGGGAAGTGTTTGCATGGGTTAATACCACAAGGTTTTGACCCTTATGTTTCCCATTAAGCAATATACTTAAATAAGGAGTAGATTAAAGGCAGAGACTGTGTGTAGAACATTTATACTTAATCCTCATACAAGTTCCAATGTTTGGCCCTATTTCATCCCATTTTGACCATTTTCTTTTCTAAACCAGCTCTCAGTGGTTGTAAATTATACTGTATACTAACAGCTGCCAGCAGGAGCACCCAAATCACAGGAACCATCTTTTCTCTCGTCCTTGCACCACAGCATCCTGAGACTGCTGAGGGGAAAGGAGTGAATGTACAGACAGGTGAGGTGTGCTTCCCTCTCACCTCTGCATAAGCAACCAGGAGTGATTGTGATAGCTGCATCTGGCTTAAGTTGGACTTGTCAGACCCTACCTGAAGCGCTGCATCCAGCCCTGGGGTCCCCAGCACAGACAGGACATTGACCAGATGGAGCGACTCCAGAGCATGCTCCTTGAGTAGAGGGTTACTCCTTGTAGCTGAGACATTCCTTGCTGCAACAGATTCTAGGTAAGTAATTAATAGCATTCTAAATGTTGAGATTTTAGCTCAGTGATATAAAGCATTATATGTATAAACCTTTAGATATAAACCATCAACCACATCTAGGACCAAGTCTGGATATACCCTCACGTGAACTGAAACAGGAATCTGTAACGCAAGGGGGCTCTTTCTGAATTTCATGACTCAATGGGAAGGTCTCACTGAGAGTTTTGCCTGACCTTGTCCTCTATACAGCAAATGTTCAAGTATACCTTGCCATCAAATGTTAAATCACTGATATAAATTATTTTATATCAATAAACATACTACTACTTCACTTTTAAAAGTGAAACTGGCTGACACATCTGTCTTTTCCTTTTTCCAGAGTTCTTGTCTAAGCAGTACTTTCTAGGCTGAACTAAAAGAGGTTAAAAATCCATTTCAGTCCTTTATGTTGATCGAAAAGGCTCAGTATTGAACACTTGGTACTGCATTCACTTGTTCGACTCTGATGTATAAGCATACTTCTACTTTTGTGATTATATCTGATCTTCTAATACAACATATGAACGTCCATACATCTATGCTGTATATTTCCTTGTTTTTTATCCAAGAGGCTTTCCTCTATATACAGTGTATTGTTTTGTGAAAGTACAATTTAAAGGGCATGGGTATCTTTGCTTCCCACTGCAGTAAAGCTGTCATGAACTTGAGATTAATGTGAAACTTTATAACCAGTTTTCATTGAGGTATCTCAGTCAGCCAATTTTGCATTTGCAGAAGTAGAATATTACACAGGACTTTCTAGATGTTCAGTAAGGAATTTTTCTCAGATGTATGTACTATATATGAGTTGAATCATGAGTTGAATCTATCTCTTAATACTCTTTAAATTCTCTTTAAATTGACCAATGGGCTGGAAAGATATAAGGAAAATATGAAGACCTAATTTTTTCTTCCCAGGATGTAGTATGTATACAGGGTATGTGTCTATGTAAGAAAAGAAGACTGCATCTTTCAGGGGAAAAAAATGCAGTGGGGTGATGCAGAGATCTTCTTACACAAACAGTCTCTTTGTGTGGTCTCTTCTTTCATATTTGGTGCCCAGTGAATCTCCATGGAATCACAGAACAGGTAATGTTACCAGAGACCACAGTGGGCCATTTGGTCTAACTCTCCTGTTCAGTCAGGGTCACCCTAGAGTACTCTGCACAGGATTGCAACCAGGTGGTACTTGAATATGTCTGGGGAGAATATACAACTTCTCTGGACAATCCGTTCTGGCGCTCACTCACCCACACAGTAAAGAAGTTCTTCCTCATGTTCAAGTGGAATTTCCTGTGCATCAGTTTCTGCCCATTACCTCTCATCTTGTTCCTGGGCACTACTGAGAAGTGCCTGTCTCCATCCTTTTGGCACACGCTCTTCAGATAGTTGCAGATATTGATGAGATCTCTGCCCACCTCTCTCTATCAAAGTCCCTCTGAGGGCTGCACACACCTCTGGCTTGTCAGCTACTGGTCCCAGCTTTGCTGAGAAGGCATTTGCCCTTTCATCCAAGTAACTGATAAATAAGTAAAAGAACCCTGGGCCCAGTATGTAACCTTTGGGGACACAACCAGTGAGAGGCCTCCAACTACATCCTATGCCCCTGACAGACACGCTGGAACTTTGCTGTTGAGTCAGCTCCAAATCCACCTCCCTGTTCACTCATCCAGTCCCCACATCCTGAGTTTGTCTACAAGGATGTTATGAGAGAGAGATCTGAAAGCCTTGTGAAGTTGAGTTTTGCCAATCTTTTGGATGCAGAGGTGTTCAATGAAGAAATGGAACCTACAAATCTTAAGAAAATAAAATGTGCTGGAAAATATGTGGCTAAAAAAAAAAGAGGAAGTTAAATAAAACTGAGAAATCCTGAGAAAAACAGTACCAAAGAGCTAAGGAAATTGTATATGCATAATCTCCCTGTGGTAAAAAAGCTTTCAGGTTCCTCTGAATGGAAAGTTAAACCTCTTACATTTTCTCCTTCCCACTGTATGTATGCAACGTGTGTAGTAGTTAGGCTTATAAAACACAATACTTAAAAAATGAGATTAATTAAATCTAGAGTGGAAGTCTTTGTGTGAGAAGTGTTCATGTGTTTTGTCTTTAATTAGTACCTTAACATATTTTGTATATGATTAAAAACAAAACAGAAAAGCAATAGTTCTGTTGGAACTATTGTGCTGGCAAATCAGACTTACTGCATGTGGCTGTTCTAAAATACAGAAAAATACTTAAAGAACATTGTTGTTTCACAAGGCAAAACATGACTAAGAGAAATACTATTGTGGACACAGTAAAGAAACAATTATCTTGGCAAATTAAAAAACTGTTAAAACTCCATCTTTGGTAAACTCTCTGTTGCTCTCACTAACAGCCAAATTGTTTCTGTTTTGTGGACATGTTTCTTTCAGGATTAGCTGAAGCCTGGACGCTGAGAAGGGAACTGGAAATTAAGAGGATTGTACTCTTGGTCTGCTTCTTGGTCTCACTGCTCCTGAATAAATTATTTAACTATTCTGCTTGTGGAGATGGAGATGGAAAAGTTCATCCTGGGGTCAGTGGGACAAGACAGTGCTCACTGGTTATGCTTTACTTAAGGGAGCTTGTTGAAATGTTTTATCTTTTTTTTTTCTTTATTTTGTATTTTATTTTATTTTATTTTATTTTATTTTATTTTATTTTATTTTATTTTATTTTATTTTATTGTATTTTATTTTATTTTATTTTATTTTATTTTATTTTATTTTATTTTATTTTATTTTATCCTATTCTATTTTATTTTATCCTATTCTATTTTATCCTATTCTATTTTATTCTATTTTATTTTCCAGTCTGGTTTGGTCTGGTTTGATTTGATTAATTTAATAAATATACCAGCAAGTTAGAAGCTTGAACTACTTGGCCTTTGACAATGAACCAGAGGATATGTGGGGTTTGGGGGTTTATGGGATTTATGGCAACCTACCTTAGAAAGGAAACTTCACTTGCTTTTTCAGAACACAGTTCTGAGAACTTTGTTTTGGCTAGGAACTCAATCTAAACAGCTTTACCTGAGTACCTGTATGCCAGTTGTATTCAACATTCATACTTAAAATGTAAAAGTCCAGTAACATGCAAAAAAGCATCACAATAGGAAAGTTGGTTGTCTAGATAAGAAACAGGTGAGTTGTGATTAATCACACAGTTTATATCCTTGGGCTCACAGCAAGGCCTTTTGATGAAGGACAAGCCAAGTGCTCTGTGAGATCTACTTTCCTTCAGGAGTTACAGGTTTGGGATCAGGAGTTGTCTGCAAGGAACACTTATGGGCCTGTTACTTGGAGAATAGACCTCCATGGCACAAAGGTTGAGTATGCAGGCTGGCCTGAATGAACTATATTCACAACAGAAATAGGAGATGTGCTTGTGGCAAGACATACAGAATTTGGGACTGTTTTGCACTTTTAGCAGGTTGTTCTGATTTTCCACTTGGATGTTTGAAACCTGGCTTACTGACATGAGAAAGTTTTCTTGTTTGTGGAGTCAGTTTGTCTCCTTCTGGTCAGCATGTCTGCAAGAAAGGGAGGAGCAGCAACGTGACAGTTGGGCACTTCTATGGTTTTGATGTGAATGTATGTCCTGGTGATTACAAACTCTAGAAATATCAAATACCTTGCTCCCATTTCTGCAAGTTTCCACTGTCTTGGTAACGTTTGGCAAGAAGGAGGAAACGATTCCTCTGGCTGAGGCAGTGCCAGGGACTGAAACTGGAAGGGGCAGTCCCCAGACACCCTGACCTGCCTGGCAGTGCTGCAGAGATGCCTGGCAAGTAAAACTGCAGGCTGGTTGGGCCAGTGCCATGGCCTGGCTGGGCTGCTGGCAAGTCCAGGATGGACAGGGCAGAGCAGGGTGGCTCTGTGCAACTCTACTTAGAGCAACACTTATCTCTGAGTGGGTTTCTGCAGCCTGGCACATCCAGGACATCAACAGGGCTCTGTTGTGTGGGTGATATCCCACTGAGCTCTAGGAGCTCTGTGAGCAGAATGAAAATATTTTAATGTCACATATTTTCTGCCACCCCTGCAAAATATTTTGGTTCAGCAACACATCTCAGCTCACTCCTCCATATTGTTTTTTTAAGTAAATTTTCTTAATTGTATCATGTGTGGCATTTGGATATATTAGGATCAGCCAACAGCATCTGCCTTTTCCTAAAGTTGTGTATGTTTTCCCTTCTATTAGAAATTAAATTCTGTTTTCAATTTTGAAGTGAGCAATAGTGCCAGATTCCTTGTGCAGTATAGCTGGCAAGCAGCTGAAATATTTAATTACTTTTTCTTTCCCAGATAATTAAAAAGTCCAGAAATATGTTGTAAAACTTTAGCCTTGGCATATTTAATTTTTCAAGCAACTTTGTCCAATACAGATTGTGTACCCATGTGAATGAAGTGCTGATGTCATCTAACTTTTTGAAAAATTTGAACAAGAGTGTAAAAAATGGTTATCAATTCCACAAGCCAAACCTGCATTTAGCCCCACACGCTTTAAAATAACTCCACAACAACGTTCCTGTAAAGGTGGTTAGAAGCCAGTTCTTTTGCACTCATTCCTATTTTAATACATTTTCCTTCCATACTAGATACATCTGAAGACAATTCTTAGCTCCAAGATGAACATATGACTGTACAGTTTATAGAAGGTACACAGGCATGACTCTTGGCAATTAAGACAACCCCCAAGCCTGAGAAAAACTGGATGTAGTCAGGCTTCATCCCTATCCTTATAACTAGGCTAAACACAGTATTCCTGTGAAAGAGATCAAACACTGTGGATGCTATAAAAAAAAAAAAAACCAAAAACACTTTATTACTTAACTCAGTGCTAGGACATTTTTTAAAATATTGACATCAAAATAGATATCAAGGAATTGATTTCTATTTTGCTGGTCAGATTTAAAAAAAGGTACTAGCATAAAATGGTGGAACTCAGTAGTTCCTTCACAAGGTAACTGAAATAATTTAGGAGAGGAATATGCACTACTTTTATTATTGCACTTAAATGCAAAGAACAGTGTTGCAAAGAACAGTAATGATATGGAAAAAAAACCCACTGAGTTTTGTGAACTGAAATCTCTCCCCTTGTGAATTAATGAGTTCTTTCAGAAAACAAGATTAACTCAAATTGCCAGTTCTGCACTGAAATTTTAAGTCATTGGAAGCATTTAAAAAAAAAAAAAAGGTGACAGCATTTACTTAAATAGTTGATATATCTAATAGTGGCAGGCAATAAGCTTTGCACTTTGGAGTAGGAATTTTTTGCAGAATCCAGATAGCATTCTTATATTTCTTTGCATAAATTGTGAAATCATCTGCTTTTAGAAGTTCACATATTGTTTTCCTTTAAAGCTGCGGTGGAGTGAATGTTCACAGGCATTTTGGCACATTTATTTAACTGTGATTTCGTAAGAAAGAAATAGTATTTCAAGCTCTATCAGAGCAAATCACATAAGGCAAGGAAAAGGTTTGTTGAACACAAGACTGTCTTATAGGAAATTTATTAAGGTAACTGCTGAGGCTTACCCCTTATTTCAGCATCACCACTTGGTTAAAAAAATAGCGCTTCAGGACTTCATTCTCCCTTTTAGCCAGTATCTGATAAAATTCTTGCTCTTGAATGACCAGATGGATGGTTTTTTAGATTTTTCTCTGTCACGCATCCTCCTCCTGAAGAGCCATCAAACTGAGATGAGGTAAATAGTGGCTCTTTCTCTATGAGGCAGCTGCTCAAGTTACTTGTTTTCAAAATAGTTTGTTCTTCCTACTCTTTCTTTTCACACTGCTTTGGGAAACTTTCTTGTTGGGACCTATGTGCATTTTCAAAGCAGTCTCTGCCCTATTTTCAGCAAAGATGGATGTACCACTCTGCTTAGAAACATTTGAATGGCTAGCAATCTCCCACTGAAACCTGTGAGACACCAGCACTTGGGTATCCAGAGATTTGAGCTTTGGAAGCTTAATAAACAAACTTTCAAATACTCCTGAAATTAATAGGAGTTTTGTTATATTTCAGTGGGATTGGGGCTTCCAAGTTCAGAAATTACTTCAGAAGTAGAACTGTGGGGCTTTTGAAAATGCTATCCTGGCTTCACTGCAAGGTAATTGATCTGATCTAGCTGAACTGTAACACCATCTCTGGTCCTTGTCGTTGCAGTTGATATTCTAGATAATATTAAATCATAGATTAAAAAAAAAAATTGTAAAGATTGTTACCTATATGTTAACCATGAAGGTCAAGGCCTAAAAAACTGTCTAATATACTAAGGTATATTATCTCCATTTAGTCCCAAAATTCCCTATGCAGACAGTATCAAAATTCAAATAGAGACTTATGTGTATCTTTAGGTGGCTAATTATCCTTAAGTACTCTTTAATTTGTCTTCATGATGCAGTACCTGTGGCTTTATTTTCCCTGTTTAAAAATGTTTTCTAATATTACTGCTGAATGACAGATCTTTTTTTGAGAGGTCTCCACAAAAGTAAAAAGCATAAAGTGCTTTTAAGTTCTAAGTACTATGGATGCTGTGTTCCTCATTTTAATTTTTGTTGTATAATCTGTAAGTCTAAGAAAAAAGTGATACCTACAATAATATGGGTACTGCTCTGTGTAAGTGTTGTTCTGAATTTCTCCAAACCATATGTGTTCAAATAAATGAGGAAAAATCAAAGGTTTAAAATAATTCCACAAGGGTCACAGATGTTTTACATAGTCCACAAAGTAAAAAGCCACTTTCTGAGCTCTGACAAACATTCCTTACTACAGTGCACAGATCTTCACATAAAATGACACAGAAGTTTCTGGAAAGAACCATTGTTGCACAATATACCACCCCTATAGATATTCCTAAGGGTTAAAGTATTAGCCTCTGCAAAAATATGTTTGTCCTTGTTTTAGGCAGATCAAATGATCTGGTGCACTCAACTCCAGACAGGAGAAGAATTCTAGAACTGAATCAAATAGGAAGTAAATGGGCAGGCAAACTTGGTAGCTCTGGCTACTTCGGGGAGGTAAAAGAAATAAGAAAAAGAATAAAAGTGTCTCTTTTTCCCAGACTTTCCCCACCTCTTTCTCTCCTCTCCTCTCCCAGTAGAACAATATGCTTGTCATCCATCCCCTTTCTTTCGAGGCCCTATTCTACCGGCACCTGTGCAAAAAAGCAAAGGAATTAATTTAGAAATTATTTATTATTTATTATTTTATAGAACTGCAGCATCCTAATGTCATGTACAGGACTTTGAAAGCCCTTGCAGGTTAGAGATATCCAGAACCAAGGAGCTAAAAGATGGTAACTTCTTTTTTATTTCAGATTTGTGCTTGGCACAGAAAAAGTATGTCAAAATCAAAACAATGCATTACTTTTTCTTGTTTCCTATTCCTGTTTGGCTCCAGATTATCTGGGAAAGAAAGGTACTGTTTCTGATGTAATTGAAGAGTACCAGTATGACAGTACGTATAATTGGTATTGAATTTAATTTTGATATCTATAACACTTTCCACAGCAGAACAGTGGATTGCAAAAACACAGACTTTTTACAGAGGAATCAACTCAAAGTGTCCCTAAAGATGGGAGTTTTTAGTGATGCTTTGTACCGATGATAATACAAGCAAAATACGGTCTTGTAAAAATTTCCTTCTAAAAAAAAATTACACTGAGCACAAGGAATTAAAATCATATTTAGGCACACAAAAATACTGAGAGAAATTTTCGTGAACCAAAGTGATTCTTGCAGTATAAGCACCTATTCATTGACAACTTACAACCAGTGTGTGTGGGAACACAGAACTTGTCAATTTTTAACTTAGAAACTCCTTTGTTACTAAGCTCCATTTGCTCTATTGCAAAACAACAGAGAATGCATCTAAGCATCAATTGCAATCCCAGATTAGGAAGTCACATTGGGACTGTTGTGTCCAATTTTGAACTCCACGGTGCAGGGGAACAAGACATGGAAAAAACGGAAGTGTGTCTCACAATGGCCCCCTAGATGAGGCTCCTGTCATATGGCAAGAGGCTGACAGTGAGCTGGGTTTGTTCAGCCTGGATAAGAGAAGTGTAATTGGGGAGTTTCATTGCAGTCTTCAGATATGTAATGGCAAATATAGAGAAGATGGAACGATACTCTTCTTTAAGGTCTATAGTGGTAAAAGGAGGGGCAACGAACAAAATGTGAGAAGAGAAATCCTGATTAAACATACATAAGCTTTTCTCTATGAGGATGACAAAATGTTTAAAGAGCAGACCAGAGATTCTTCATCCTTGGAGAGATCTAGAAGTGACTGGTCACAGCCCATCTAGCTAGTCTGAATGGGGTGTTAGAAGCAGGTGACTTCCAGATATCCCTTCCAATGTATTCTGTTCTGTGACTCTGTGGTCACCTTAATGGAATTTTAAAAATCCCACAATTATTTGGGGTCATAGACAATGGTTTCTTGTCACCCTGAATTTCTAAGCCTTCTGATATTTTCATATTTGCAGTGAAGTCTTTCGCACAGTTTCATGTAAAGAGTGGGAATGTTATTGTAACTGTCATTATGATTACATGCTTTCTCCTAGAGGAGAAAGGATGACAGATTTTTCTATTGACCAGTGTGGTTGGAGAGGTGGAGACTTCATTATCCAATCTCTGGCCATATTTAGAATTATATATAAATTGAGATCGAAAAATAAATCCTTCTTCTTTCCTGCATATGAGCAGCAGCATGTCGTCAAGTCTTTTCAAGTATTAGTGAGACAGTTTCCTAAATATTTTGACAGTGGTTTCCTAGTATTTTGGAATTTCCTGATGGTTTTCTTCCATTCTGGTTTTGCTTCGGTCATATATGTTTTGATACAGATTCATTGGATGATAAGCTTTAAATGATCTACGAATGATTACTTGCATATTCCCATTTCTTGTGCTCAGGAAAAAAAATATCCTGCAAATGTCATAGATAATTATTTTAAAATTATTTCTGTCATAATTTAGCTTCTCCTTCAGCTCAGTAAGTGTCTAGAAGCAAAACATTTTTTTCTTCAATTATTTGCTACTCTTCATTTAAAAATATTTGAGTTTTCTTTCTACTGCCTGTGTTTTGATAGTCAGCAGTGGGGTTTTAAATGTTCTGTACTGCATATTCAAGTTACAGACTTGACAAACTATTGCATTGACCTTTAGCAGGAACGATGCGAACTGGGAGTTGCAGAGCTGAAAGGGATGGATGCTTCTCAGAAAGACTGGAAACTACTGTTCCATTTGTAAAGGTTAAGATTTCAGTTCCTAATGTAGCAGCACTGCAGCAGACTGGAAGGAATAGTAAACACAGACTGCTGTGAGTCTCTGTGACATTCAGGGACTGTGGAGGTTGGCTTGAAATGTCATCTGTTTTCTTATTTTGGGTTTACCTATCTATGACTGTAACCTTTCTGCTGCACAAATAACATCCAGATCTTTGGAAAGCAGTTTGTGTTCAAGTTGTGTGTGCTGTCTGTCTGACAGGCAAAGGCTAATCACCATCCTCTCCTGGCAAAGCCTGCAGAGGAGCAGTAGAGATAATAATAAATTGAAAATGTTCCATGACAACAATTCTCCTGGGCTCATGAGTATGGCTGAAGTAATTTAAAATAGATTTTTGTGACAAAATGAACTAGCATCTCAAATGATAAAAATCATAATGAAGGTGGAGAGTTGCTTTTGCTTTTGGCCTGTGAATGAATCAAATAGCTCATGAATGAATCAAAGTAGCATTCATCTAAATCCATCACATTTTAAATAAAACAGATCTACTGCTCAAGTAACAATAGGATACTGGGCTATTTAGCCATCTTCTTGTAGTTTGTGATAAAAATTTTTGAAAGATCCATCTCCCATCTGTGTTTAGATTTACACTGATACATGCATTAAATACATACTCCCTTACTAGTTCTTCAGTGAAAAACCATAGCTACATTTGTGATTTAGCACTCACCTGTGAGGTAAGGACCTGTGGAAAAACCTCTCCATTTCATCCTTGGCCTGCAGAGCACGATACTGCATGTCTACAAGAAGTAGCAAAGATGATGAGAGACCAGAGAATCCCACCTCTGGGAAAACATTAAATAACCAGCATTCCTACTATATCTGAGAAGACTGATACCAAACCACTGTAAAGATACAGGAATGTTTATGGAGTAAAATCTCAGTGTGAAGTCAGTGGTAACCTTCACTTCTAGGAGCAGTAAGAGCTTAGGTGTGTGCAGTGGCTCATATGGCCTCAGCAGACAAATCCTATCATTTATTTAGCTTTAATCTGGACAAACTATCATCAGCAGGTCAGTTTTAACTATGTACGTTTCTGTATTTTTATAGTGGTTATTATGATACTATTGATGTGGGCCTGATACTAAATGCAGAGGGGATCCTGTTAACAGGACACAGAGAAGGCAGAGTTACTGAACACCTGCTTTGGGTTGGTCTCAGGAATCCTTGACTCAGGAGACCAGGGTAAGAGATGTAGGAAGGGATACTTTCTCTTTCTCTGGGAGAGCTGGGTTCACCTTGAGAGAACATCCAGGCAAATCAGACACTTAAAAATCCTTGGGCTCTAATGGATGCATCCAGAAGTGCTGAAATGCTGCTCATGATCCTTTATGAGAGGTTGTGGTGGTCCAGAAAGGTGTCTGAGGTCTGAAATTAAGCAACTATCACTCCAGTCTTCAACAAAGGACAAGAGGGGTCCAGGGGACTACCAGCTAGTCAACTCCCCTAAATCCTCAGAAAGGATAGTGTTCTTCACTCTGGAGGCTGGCAGTATCCACATGGATGGCAAGAAGGTTATCAGAAGTAGTCAGCATAGATTCACCAACATAAATAATTCTTGATCAATCTGATCACCCTCTACAATGAAACAACTACATGGACGGACAAGATGAGAGCTGTGGACATTGTCTACCTTGACTTCAGCAAGGCTTTTGACACTGTCTTATCGAACATCCTCATAGGCAAACTTGGAAAGTTTGGATTGGGTGAGTAGACAGTGAGGTGTAATAAGAACTGGGTGAATAGCAGCTCCCAGAGTGTCATAGTCAAAGGCAGAGTGTCTGGTTGGAGGCCTGTCACTGGTGGTGTCCCCCAGGGCTCCATACTATGCCCACTGTTGTTTATTCAATTAATCAATGACTTGGATGAACAGGCAGATGCCTCCTCAGCAAGTTCACAGATGACACAAAGCTGGGAGGTTTGGTGGCTGATACTCCAGATGGATGTGCAGCCCTTCAGAGGGACCTCAGCAGGCTGGAGGGATGGGAAGAGAAGAAATCTCTGAAATGCAACAAAGGTAATAACAAGGTCCTGCACCTGGGGAGGAACAACCCCAGGCACCAGCACAGACTGGGGGTGACCTGCTGGAAAGCAGCTCTGTGGAGGAGGACCTGGGGTGCTGGTGGACAAGAAGCTGTCCATGAGCCAGCAGTGTGTCCTGGGGGCCAAGAAGGCCAATGGGATCCTGGGGTGCATTAGGAAGAGCATTGCCTGCAGGTGGAGGGAGGTGATCCTGCCCCTCTACTCAGCCCTGGCGAGGCAGATCTGGAGTGCTGGGTCCAGTTCTGGGTTCCTCAGGACAAGAGAGACATGGAGCCCCTGGAGCAGGTCCAGTGGAGGGCAACAAAGATGTTGAGGGGACTGAAACATCTTTTTTATGAGGAAAGGCTGAGGGAGCTGGGCCTGATCATCTTTTAGAACAGCAAACTGGGAGGGGACCTTATCAATGTCTGTAAGGGACATCCAAAAGGAACATGTAAAGAGGATGGAATAAGGGTGCCCTCAGTGGTGCTAAGCAAGAGGACAAGCATTTGTTGCACAGAAAATTTCACCTGAACATGAGGAAGAGCATTACTGTCTGAATGACTGAGCACTGGAGGCTGCCCAGAGATGATGCAACCCTGTGCCATGTGCTCTGGGATGACCCTGCCTGAGTAGAGAGGTTGGACCAGATGAGTCACTGTGGTCCCTTCCAACCCTACCCATTTTGTGACTCTGTGATTCTGTGGTATGGGGGCCAACCCAGGAAGAAGGCCTAGGTGTAAATATGGTTTGAAATGTTTTTCCAGTAGGAAACTTCATTTTATATCCAGTATATAGAGCAGGCAGTAATAGCTCAAGTCTCTATTGAAAAAAAAAACCAACAAAAAAGTGAACCTCTTTTTTTTTGTTGTTGTTGTTTGTTTTTTTTTTTTTTGTTTTGCTGCAGAAACTGCAGTGATAAATCTGATACTACTTGCTGAAAAAATAAGCCAGTCTTGTCAAAACCAAAAACATTCCCTCACATCAAAACACTGAAAAAAACAAGAAAAAATGAGGCAATTCAATTTGCTTTAGTTTAAAATTATTTCAAATAATCCTTGCCATCCAAAACTTAATTGACCAAAATTTTTGTGAGCTATCCACAGAGATTTTGTTCAGAAATATTTCACCTCAAAAGTTGATCTCCTGAAATATGTGAGTACAGTAACAAATCATCCTGTAGGAAACTGAGGGCAATAGAATCAAGGTTAGGAGAAGCCAGGATGTCTGGCACAGAAAATCATTGTGCAAGAAAACATTTGAAGAAGAACCTAAGACTCAAGAAATCTCAAATACTTGGTTGGTTTACATACATCAGACACGTTTAAGATTACCTTTTTATAAATCAAACGAGTAGCAAATTCAATTTGATATGGTTGGAAGGATTTAATCTGCAAATAAAAATCCCTCATCTTGCAAATCCTTCAAGAATGAAACACTTCAGGTCAGAACAAGTTGTATATGGCAAGGGTGTTGAAGAAGTGTTTCTTTCAGTCTGTGGAGAGAAGCTTGTTGAGGGAGAGTTATCATCAGGAAATATACTGTGAAAGAGAGATACAAACTTGCTTAAAGATAATGCTTCTGTTTCAATAAGACTTCCAATCTGCTGTTTGAAGGAAATTGTGGTTTAAAAATAATTTTTATTCCCTCACAGTTTGGGATGGGGCCCATGAAGCAGAGATATAAAGGTTTACTTACTGTCAGTTTGCCTCTCTTACCTTTTAAGAAAGGTGACCAAAAGGCTGGATTTCCTCTTGATATTTTTTGCTGTTCTTATCCTTCTTCACAAAAACCCCACTTGTTTCATCACTCAGAGAGAAATTTTCTTCACCAAAGAGAATAATTCACCTTGAGAGAATCAAGCTGATGACAATGTTTTAAAACTGTGAGACCAAACAAAATTACATGGAAATCACACAGACTTCTCACTTAATCATAACTTGTGTCTACGTTTCAAACTGAGTCTAAAATAATTTTAAGCATAGGGTCATCACCTATGAAACATGTTTTGCTTAAATATAAATTTTATCTGTATTTTTGCTACTGCTATATTAAGTTCTGTATATATAAACTAAGTAAATAATGCCAAGAACTTACATAAAAGTTACAGCAGCTCCTCTCTTTTTGCTATGTAAATGGACTACCTTTATGTGTTGTGGCAGTCACATCCAGGAGGAAGAAACATAACATTCAAAGGCATAACTGTCTTTCTTAAAGCATCTATGAAGTACTGTGCACAAAAATATTCTGCAGGAGAGAGGCTGGAGAGATGCAAGAACTTCAAAGAAGAATTTATGTCATATCCTAAGATTTCAGTGCTATAACTAATGCAAATAGGTTGTGCCCAGTTAGAAACCAAATGGCAGGAGCTTGCTGAATTTGAATATATCTCAGTTTAGCATAAGACATTAGAAGAAAAAAGTTAGGTTTGCAGATGATTTTTTTAAAATTTTATGTGATCTTAATTTTTCATTCTAGAGGAGTGTGATAAACAAATATTTACTTTTATAAACTACCTTTGTTACACAGAAAAAATAATTGGAACTTTCCTCACATCAATTCTAAAGCACAATTTTTATGCTACAGCATTGCATCTGTCTAGCTTTAGAAAGCCCAGTGAAGTGGATGAATGAAGTATTTCTACCTCACAACGAAATTTTGCATGTGGAGAAAACAGGGAGGAGTGAAGAAACCAGTTTGAGCACTGAGTGCTCCATGTAGCATCTGGTTTGACAATATATTAAAGCTTTTGGCTGAAGTTAATATATGCAAGAAAGGGAACTTAATATAGTAGAAAGAAAAGAGGAAAAAAATTATAATTGTCCTTCTTTGTTATTGCTCAACATTTAACAACTGTCTCTAATCCTTCCTTTAAACATTTTTGTATTATCAGAGACGCAGAAATATGCTGCTCTTGCAGAAGCCTATATGTGGAAGAAACCTGATTAAAATTATCTCAAACAAATTTTCATTTTACTTACAGAGGCTAACACAACGAACATATCCTGCATCTCCTCAGCAACATATCCTGCACATCTTCATTTTGGCTTAAGACTGAGAGAGTACACTTAGAAAAGTGTACCATGTCAGTTCTGTGACTGTCACCAGGAATACTCTAAAAGTGATACGTGCAGGGAAAACTCAATATTAGAGACAAAAGCAACAGGAAATGATGCAGTTTACAGAAGTAACAGTGAAGGGCTGATCTGAACAGTTTTCACTTGCTACACAGGAATCCTATCCTTTGCAAATGCCTGAGGTGTTCTCTCAAAATTACTGCTGAAGGGCTGTCCCAGGTAATGTGTATCCCAGGATAATTCTCTTTCTGAACCACTCACAGCCATCCTGCTTAAGGGATCATTCAGATACTCCGACTAAGAGGCTATCATAGCCTTAGCTGTGTTTTAATCTGCTGGGTCTTTAAGCCAGGGAACTGCTGTACTAGGTGGAAAATAGCCATCACAAAAGATTGCCTTCAGTAGCAGTCCTGGCTTTCCAACATCCATTAATTATTACCTGGGTTGTGATTTTGTTCTATTTAAAGAGGGAAGCAGAAAGCCCATTAGTCTGTGTAGTCTTCCAGCTGGGAAGAAGATTTAGCTTATATGATACCACGATTTTAAGCACTTCTTCATTTTTCAGATCCATATATGATGGCCTGGTGTCTTGCATCTTGCACCAGGATTTATATCTGTTTGGGCTTTTTTTTTTTGTTTTCTGGCTCTGAAATGAAAATGCTGTTTTGATACTGGAAATAATAATAATAATTTTTAATTAATAAAAATAATTTCATGTTTTGATACTTGATCAAGACCTCAGGATCAAACCTGTCTGTGAAAAGAACCAAATCCTTAATATAAATTGGCTTATCTATCCCTTCAACAAAGAGACATGAAGATTCCTGCTTACAAGTGTGGTAATTCTGGAAGAGATGTACATTTTGTTACCATTGCCTTACCACTGGTCAAATTAAAGTTTCAAAGCTGAATATGGTGCCTTGAAAGCAGTCACTTCACAACTCAGCCAAGTGCAAAGAAGACTCGTATTTTACATTGACAGAGGAATCCAACAGCATGTCAATGTACACAGAATTATGGTGATTCCATTTAAAATGCTACACAAAACACTTGCTGCAATTGAAGCCAAAAACAAGAGAGAGGGTTATAAGCTCTGTGCATGTCTACCTGGACGTGTGGTAACTTTCTGAGATGCTGTTTTCCACTCCTTTAATATAGACATCTAGGTGCTCTGAAAACCAGATTTCACTTTGCATCCTATGTTTTTGTTCTGAGGAATAAGGAAGCACCGAAAGAAAATAAAAATAGATCAAATAATCTTCTTTGATTATTTGTTACTCTTTTCCTATCTCCACTCCTGCAAGTAAATATAATATACCACATAAAAGTCTGGTTTGGGAAAAATGATAAGGCTTGGATGTAATTGAGCAAAGAAACAAGACAGAGGGAAAGTAAATCTATGAATATTTGCAAAAATAACAAGCAAAAGAAGGTATAACTAAAACATGTAACTAAGGATAAAAAGTATATCTGAGCAGCAAGCAAAATTCTGAGAAAATTATTTCAGAGGAAGTGATGAAAAAATCTGTCTGTAAATTTCACAGGTAAGATGTAGACTAACTTCTCTGTTTTGTCAAGTGGATCTGCACTCTCCCGTCCCTATTCATTGAATCTTCATGGTTAATCTAAAACTGTCTGAATAAATAGTAACTTTATATCTGAAAATTGTAAATGATATTTTAAATGTAAAAAAGTAATTTTAAAAAGCTCTCATCAGACTTTTCAGCTGAACTGTTTTAATCAGATTTCCACTTCTTGCTTTCAGCTATAGCAGTTGTCATCAAGGTCACTAAGGAGACCTTCTTGAATGAGTTCCTGCTTTGTGCATGCTTCCCTTCAGATCTCCATTCCCTTTTTTCTTTCTCATAGGATGTCCTCTGCTTTTTATTTCCAGGGGTGTTACACTGCTGATTCCACCAACAGAATTGACAGCAAAGTCTTTCCTTGCTTTGTCCTCCTCCATTGATATTGTCCAGGTCTCTCAATTCTTTATCTTCCTTCTCTATGATCAGTCCCTGGGAGTTCATCATCTGCTCCAGAGTTTCAGCTGCTACATACTATAAAATGTACTGCTTTGCAAGTAACAGAGAAGTCTCCCATCTGGCAAACTGATTAATTCCATTGTTTGTCTTTGGTTATGTATAGGTGTTGCCTGTGTTATGGTTAATTAAGAAAAAAAATTACCTGTAATTAACGACTCATAAGACGTTTAGGAAAGTTTTATTACTCTGCCTCTAACTGCACCTCACTTGTGTTTCCCACCTCCTTCTTCTCTTCTCTCAACTCCCTCTTCCCCAGACTCCTTTTACCAGATGATTTATGAGTTAATGACTTCTCACCACCCAAATATCTCTTACATTTGCAGTGTAAGGTTGCGGGTTTTTTTGACCACTACAAAAACTATTATTGCATAAAAAATTATATATAAATACACTTCTAAAAGTACAACAAATTGTAATTCTAAATACAATGCAAACCATTATCTTTATTAAATGCTTGTTTTATGGGAAATGAACACTTTGTTTTAACCTTTGATTGTTGAATATTTCCTTCAGTGATGTTTACATTATTTAAAAATCATCTGATAATTTTTTATGTTTGTTATTGTCCACGAGAAACACTTTACAATATATAATGAGAGGTTCTTTTAGACAAGTGTAGTAAGTTCAGTTGTAGGAAGATGTGAAGGGTATTTTCAAGATGTGGTCTAAGTAAAATTAAAACGACTGTAGCTCATCCAATACACATCTAAACTAATAGGGCACTGAGAATTTGCACCATATAATAATTCACTTCTAAGCATTTAAAAAGGAGATAGTGACTCACAGACAACTCTTTCCTTCAAAGCATTGGTGAAAGAATTCATTAATAAAAAGGTGACCTTATAATTGCTTAGCTGCTTAAAACTTTCCAGAGCAATGCTAACCCTACTTAATGAGTCCAACTATTATTTTTCAAGAAACTTGACATCTTCACTCCTTTAGAGCCGAGCGTAAAAATAAACTGGAGTAAAGCAACATCCAAGGATATGAATTAAACATCTCAATACTTCAACAACCTTTTCAGAAAGGTTAGATTTGATCCATATAGCTGGAAGCCCTTTTAAAGTCTCATTTCTAGTCTTCTCCTGAGAAATGGTAATCCCAAATGTGTCATATCCTGTTTCTCTTACCAATATATAAACATTCTTCCTCAGTAGAGGAACCACTCGACAACTTTGACATTAAAATTGCTAAATCAAAAATAAGCCAGAGACTACATGCAGAACTTTTTTGTCTGCATATATACAGAAAATACTTGCTGGAGCTTTTTTCTATTAATTTGTAAGTTGGCCAAAAGTTGTATATAGAAGTTTCCAATATGGGAGAAGTGGATACCCACTGCAAACAATCAAAGAAATCAGATCTGATGAGCTTTAGCTGTATAGTACCTCATCATAAAATCAAATCTTGAGATTTGAGGCTCACAGTAATTCCTGCTTCGTATTATAAAAAAAAATAAAAAATTAAAAATTCTTCTGGATAACATACAGTTGCTGAGTTTTACTTACTTTGTTTATTTTTTTCTTTGGGTTTTGTCCTGGGGTTTTTTGGGGTATGTGTGTGATTTTTTTTGTTCATTTGTTTTCTTTGTGCATTTTAGGTTTTTGTTTGCTTGTTTGTTTTTTAATCACAGAATCATAAAACGGTTTGGGTTGGAAGGAATCTTAACAACCATCCAGTTTCACTTCCCTGCCATAGGCAGGGGCACCTTTCACTAGACCAGGTTTCTCAGAGCCCCATCAAACTTGGCCTTAAACATGTCCAGGCCTGGGGCATCCACAACTTCTCTGGAAACCTGTTGCAGCGCCTCACTACTCTCACAGTGAGGAAGTTCTTCTCAAAACCTAATCTAAATCTACCCTTCCTCACTTTAAGGCCCTTCCCCCTTCTCCTATTGCTCCATACCTTTGTGAAAAGTGCCTCACCCACTGTCTTGTAGACTCCCTTCTGGTACCAGAAAATGCTATAAGGCCTCCACTCTGTAGCAGAAATTATTTTAATTTTAAGCTTTTAAAAATTATTTAAATTGGAAGTTTAAAATTATGACTAATTATCACTTTCCTGTGCTAAAGTAAAATCTTTTAAGTGGTAGAGTTATTACTCTCTTTTTGAGACTTTGTTCTCTCATGTTTTTTTACATAAATAATGGAAACATCAAGGCTATACTGTCAGTACTTTAACTGGGCTTTAAAAGAAATGGTTATTCTGTATTTGTTATGCTAATCTATATATGTTAACTGTTAAAAGAATTGGGAATTAAATTGCTTAATTTAAAGAATAGTGCTGCATTTTAAGAAAATATTTCAGCTAAACAGAGTTAAAATACAAGTTTTAAATGAGAAATTGAAATTATACCTTTGTTGACCTTTGGATTTTGGGGGTCATTGCATATGTAGCTTTGATTTTCTACATTACTGATGCCAGTATAACTAACAGGAGCTGTTGTTTTTTTTGCAATGGCAAAAATTTCCTGAGAGCAGCTAATCTCACAAAACTGATCTAGAATATGAATATTTTGATATTTCTCTTGAAAAATTCTTAATCAATCCTCTTTTAGAACTTGTTACTAAAATATTCAGCTGTATTTTAGCATCATTAACTCCACACCTGAAAATCAGTTGTTATCTGGCTCGGATTTCAAGCATAACTGTAGTCTAAACAGTCTGAAAAAATACTGAATCTCCATAGGATGGAAATTATTCCCCTTAATACCACAGAAGTGGAAATTCGTAAGATGTGAAAATTGCTACCGGCAATTTTACAAATGGTGCCCCAGGTTTAAGGAAGAGCAGATGATGTAATTATGTTGCAAACTCTCGGGGAGCAAGACAGAGAAACTGAAAGACAGTGAGAATATTGGGAGTTTTTGGGGCCATCTGGATGGTCTCCGTGCCCAAGCTGGGTCAAGCAATGCCACCCATCTGGCGCCTTTTGCTGCAGCCTGAGATGGCTGTTGTGGGGTCAGGACAGAGGGTTGTAATTTTCCCACTTGTAAATTGTTTGCAGAAATCAACATTCCTCTTGATCTTTTGCAAATATATTTTCACATGAGGCCTTTCAAGGACTGCTTAGGACTTAGCAGGACTATCATTGCTTGGATCAGAAATTTAGAAGTCAGCGGGATGTGAGGACTATTTCATGTACTATTGTGTGACAGTAACAGCTGCTTTAGAACAGGTTCACAAGAATCACTTCTTATAAAATTGGAATACCTAATTTTATAGTTTTCTTAAGGTAGCTGTCTTGTAGATTTACTATGCACTTTATCCCATTACTTATGAGTAAAAATGAATAAAGATAAGGACTACTATTACCAAAGGCATGACTGAGCCCATTGGGCTTTCCTTTTAATAATATGTATATATTTCTTCCTCATTATCAGTATGCCTGGTGCTTGGCAATTTCAGTCAGTGCTCACAGAACTTCTGTTCCCTGCCTGTTTAAAATGTTATTTGTTCTTCTTTGGAGACATCTCTTTGGTATGGCAGAATAATAAAGTAAAAAGCAGGAATGACTCCAGGGTCATAATATGAAGTTTGAATGCCCAGGATCTGGAGGTGAGAGTGAACAGCATTCCCCAGGGGTGGGAAAATTGCAGATTCAAATGATAGGTCGGCAGTGAGACAATTCCTACAGCACAGCAGAAAAGTGATTTCCATGACAACAGGCTGTGGGCAGGGAGGGTGACTCAGAGGCAGAGATAATCCCACAGGACTGACAGTTACTGATGATTGCTCTGGTGTGATAGAGAAGAGGATGAGAAACTTCTGTGGAAACTGTGGAATCAGAAGGGGGAGAAGGCAATGATGGTCTAAATTCCTTCAGGCTGAGAAAATTAGTCAGACCTTTCCACTAAGTTTGTGCAGTGCATTTCTGTTTCCACAACATAGTGCCCTTAAAATTAGCAACTTTCTTAACTTTCTATCTGAAAAACCAGGCAATGATCATTGCTGGTTGTGTGGTTAAATGAGGATATAGCTATTGTTAAGTGATATCTGGGCAGGTGACTGAATAAGATGGACTGAGGGGTGCAATTGGGTCAAGCTGGCCATCTTTTTCATTGGTGCATCAATATTCAGCAACCCTTAAAGTCAGAAAAGGTTCATCTATGAATTAAGAAGACTATTCTAGGCTGCTCCTATATTTTCTATGTGGACAGCTACATGCCTGTTCCAGAAGTGAAGGTTCAGGTTGTTATGTCCAGATGGATTCTGTGAAAACAGATCTGAGATTTTGCATTTCTCCTTTAAAAGTGAATGTGACGAGTGAAATGGATAAAGACAATACTTGAATCACTACACATACTATCACCTAGACTGAAGATCCTCTCTAGAGATGGAAGAGCTGTGCATGTTTTTGTGCATGCATATTGCACATTTATGTGTGCCTGTGCATGTGCAGTGGTTGGCACAGCAGTATTCTGGCTCAGGTTTTTTTCACACAAAAAATTAAAGAGTGGCAATGGCCACAAAAGTGCAAACAATTGCAGATGAGGTGGCAGATTGGATTGATAACTGGTGGTTTTTTTGCAACCCCTCTTAACTGGCTTGCATTTCCTTTTCACCCTAAATGGTTCTTAGGTGTGCAGGATCATGTACATATTTGAGTATGCAATCTCAATCCAATGTTTTGAAAAACAATCCAATAAAGGAAGTAAACATGAAATATTAACATTTTCTGTCTGTCTCTAAGTGACACAAATTGTGGAGTAGACAAACTGATTTTTCAGAAGCAAAGAGAACCATTTTCATGGACTTTGATGTTAGCCAGCATGACAAGAGAGAAAAGATAACCTTTTTAGGTTTTAACCCTCATATGCAAGATAGAACTTACTTTCTTGAAACCTCCTGTGCTGGTTTCAGCTGGAGTAAGGTTAATTTTCTTCACAATGGCTGGTATGAGACTGTTTTGGATTTGTGTTGAACACTGGGTTGATAATATAGAGGTGTTTTTGTTATTGCTGAGCAGGGCTTGCACAGAGCCAAGACCTCTTCTGCTTCTTGTACTGCCACAGTGTAAAGCACTTTGGAGATGCATGGGAGGCTGGGAGAAGACACAGCCAGGACAGGTGATCCAAAGTGACCAAAGGGATATTCCAGACTGCACGGCAGTGTACAAAGTGGGGGAAAGAAGCAGGAAAGGGTGGGACACCTGTGGTGATGTCATTTGTCTTCCCAAGTCACTGTTATACATCATGGAGCCTTGCTCTCCTGGAGATAGCTGAACACCTGCCTGCCCATGGGAAGGGGTGAATTAATTCCTTATATTGATTAGCTTGTGTATGTCTCATTTAATATACCTATTAAATTGCCTTTATCTCAACCCATGAGTTTTACTCTTCCAATTATGTCCCTGATCCTGCAGGTCTGGAAGTGAGCAATCAGCTGCATGGGGCTTGGTTGCTGGCTGGGGTTAAACCATGACACATTTACACTTCAATGACTGCACTATGAGTCTTTGCACTAATTTTGGATTTTCCTGACATTTTAAAGTTGCATTTTCATGATGATAGCCATATTTATGCCAGATGTTAAAAAACCACAGGTATATGATATAAATCTTGTTATGAATAAATTGAGCAGGTCTTGGGAAGCTTTTGGGTATGTAATGAATTTTAAAAGAACATATTGATAAATTTTTGATGACTGGTGAGCTTCTGAGCAGAGAAAGGCATTTATAGATGCCATTGCCCTCTCATACATAATTTTTTTTTTGTGCCAAAATCAACCCTGCAAATCACAGAACCATACAGAATTACAGAATGTTCTGGGCTAGAAAGCACCTCTAAGGTAATTTAGTTCCAATCCCACAGCTACGGGCAGGAACACCTTTCACTAGGCCAGGCTGATCAATGACCCATCCAATCGGATCCTGAACACTTTGAGGAAAGAGACATCCACAGTTTCTCTGGGCAACCTGTTCCAGTGCCTCTTCATAGTCACAGTAAAGATTTTCTTCCTAATATTTATTGTAAACTGACTCTGAATTTAAAGTCATTACCCCTTGTCCTATCACTACATGTTCTTGTGAATAATTTCTCTCCATCTTTCTTGGATGCTTCCTTCTCCCCAGGACTGCTCTGCATCTGTTCATCCCCAGCCTGGATTGATACTGGCGGTTGTGCTGACCCACGTGCAGTACCTTGCACTTAAACCACAAGAAGTGGTCTTCTCAAACCACAAGAGATTCCCATGGAATTTTAACTTGTCCAGCTTGTCCAGATCCTTCTGAATGTGTGGACTGCACCTGCCAGGTATAGAAAACAAGATGTTGGACAACTTCTTTGCTAAGCACAGACTTGTGATTCCAGTGGAAACTTCAAATTGCACATCAGGAAAAGGTGGCCACTTTCTTGTGGGTAGTCAGCAGTGGAGATCCGGGATGAGCTACTGAGTTTGGAAAAAAAAAGAAAGTAGCTGGAGGCAAACTTAAACTATTAAAGGAGTAAAGTTCAGAACATCACACACTGTGCCGTGAAATGTTTCCTAGTCACATAGAGAGATGCATTCCAACCATGGTGCGGAAATAAAGTGCTAAAAAAAAATATGATGGGAGGAGTGCTTAGTGGAATGCTAGTGATTCAGGGCATGAGCTTGAGATCTATGAAAATTTGTCTGATGAAGAAATGCTATGATATTTCTGAATTTCCAACTCATCTAAAGATATCAAATACAAAATGGATGTTTTCTTAATATTGGTTTCCTTTGTAACTGATTGTATAGGACCATTGAAGGTTGCCAGTAAATGGCAGGTGATTGAAATTTTTTTCTCTCTAAAAATGCAGTGACTACTAAAAATGCAGCCACGGACTTCTTAACTAGTGTATGAGACATTAGGAAAATTAATTTTTCTCTCTGTTTTACTTCAAAAGAAGAAGTAAATATCAAATTTCCCTGGTATATCTAGCAGAGTTTCAAAGAAAATAACTTTTGCTGAGGAAGGAAAAATAAAAAGCCCTATGAAGAATAATTTATGTGGGAAAAATTACTCTCTCATTGTGACATGAATGGCAAAAAAACAGGCTTTCTCGCCAGCATAAGTTCTTTTCTTTCTAAGTTCTGAAAACACTTCAGGATTCATGCTATTTTTTGTGCAGTAACACTGCAGATCAATTTTTATTGAAAATGCTGATGAATGAATACTCATTTTCTAGAAGTCTTTACAATTTTGTTGGAGTACTTCTGAAAGTGAAAACAATTGCATGAACAAATTCTAATGGAAGAGATAAAAAGATACTCTTAAAATTAAGAAGTCTTTAGGAGTTTTTTATTGATTTGTTGGTTGGTTGTGGTTTTTTGGGGATTGTTTGTTTTGTTTTGTTGGTTTTTTTTTTTTGTCCTTTCAGTGCTTGAATAGAAGAGATCAAACCCATTGTCTTAATGTACATGCATTTTTAGATTCAGTTAACTTAGTTTTTTTACAGATGTTCTAGCATATATAAATAAATAAATGAACAAGTAAATAAATAAATAAACAAAAACATATACACACAACACACACACACACGTATATATTTAGGTTACAAGTTTACAGGAGACTAGAAGAATTCTGAGAATTCTGCAATAAATTGGCTTACATGAAAGTGGAACAAAGTGAAGGATCGAGCCATATCAGGGGTGCAATAGAAGAGACCAAAAGTGGTAGGCTGGAAAAACTGGTAAACAAATGCTTTGCATTTGTATTTATTTCCAGAGGAGCTTTGGGAGGTTCTTGTCCCAGTGTATCTCTCATACAGATGCTTTTAGGCAATTTGCCTCATGACAAACATCAGCATTTTTTCTTCAAAATTTGTCATGGATGCTTCCCCAGGCATTGCATAGGAACTTACTTAGTGTGAATTCTCAAATATTGTGTTTAGTTTTTCAAAATTACATTCTTCAGAATTGTTCTGGTTTGTTCATGTGTCTGTGTGAGAGAAACATCAGTTTTCCTGTCTATATTTGGATGAAGAATTATGTTGTTGAGGACTTATTCATATAACATGTTGAATTCAAGTCAGAAGATGATGTTCACATCAAAGGTCTTCTTCTGTTTAAATTGTTACTTGAATCTGGCCTTGGCACCTTCTGCCCCATTGAAGTACTTTCTCTGGAGCTACCCTGCTGATATATGATGCTAATAGAATGGCTTAAAGTCTGAATAGTCTAGTTAAAGCAGTCTATTTTTAACTGCATTCCTAGGTAATTTTTTTGAGCTTTTCTGACTCTGCTGCTGCCACTCAAACTTAACCTTGGACATCAGGATTTTTCAACCATACCATTACTCAGCTCCCGCTGCTGAAGTTGTCAAATAACTATTCATGCAGTTGAAACCCTGAAAGTGTTGCCAGACCTTGTTACTTTCAGATCATTGGCAGATGGATGAAAAAATACCAAGAACTATGCAAAAGGTGAGACTTTATTCTGTATTGATAAAGGCAAACAAATCACAGTAAATCAGGTACTCTAACCTGTAAATTATAAAATGCCTAAAATGTGAGTATACTTCCCCTTTTGTCTCCTTCTCTTCTGTTCTAGTGGCTTAGATAAAACTCAGTGGCTGCAAGACCAGCCTTCCTACCCTGTCACTGGCATAGCTGAAAAACTTTTAAACTCTTTTCAGTCAGTAGGCTGATGCTACTGTCAAACTTCAAATTCATAATTTGGGGACTTGCAAGTCACTTTACAAACATTCCTAGTGAGTTTACTAGATACTTTTATTTCTGTATGCAGGGGACTGAAGATTGTAAGATATTTCAGTTAATGGAATTCTGTTTTTAGGATCCTGTTCCAGTTCTCATATCTAACATATGTAAGGGGTTGGTTTATACATCACTATTTTTAATTCCTTTAATTTGGTTCATTGCACTTATTTATCTTATGATTTACACATTTTTAAAAAGCATTCTTCTTAATCAGTGCTCAAATAAAATCTCTTTTCTAAACCAGACTATCTTAATACAGAAATAGTCATAGTGACATGTTCCTTTGTCTTTTGGACAGTTCATTACCCAAGTCTCCTCTGGCACACAAATATCTGCAATGGAAACAGCAAAAGCCCCATGTAATGTAGCTAATATTATGTAATGCAAGAAGGCAGACAGCAGGTGCTAATGTCTCAGAACTGTTCTAATATTACACCTATTCCCTACTTTCCTCAGTCTCATGTTTAATGCTTAGAGTGGGCTGGCAGTGACTGTGCTGTAGTTATATTTTTAGTTTCAATCCAAAAGTTCTAAAGAACTCTAAGACACTGTCTTTCAAGCTCAGTGTGTGCACACAGCATTATTAAGACCTGTTTTCATTACTTGTGACAGGCAGGATCCTGAAATGTTAAAGGCATTGTGCACATATGAAATAAACTTCCATGTTCTGGGATTCAGAGAGGCACCCAAAAGCTGTAGCTATGGGACTTAAGAAGACTCTAGGATGTGTTGCCAAGAAAGGATATTCTTCCTCTGTTTCCATTTCCCACACCTTCCTCAGGGTCAAACTTTTTGCTGTGTGGCAGGGCTAACATTGTGTGACCTCGTAACCAGATGGATCAATCACCTGAACTGGCAGAAACCCTCTTTAGAAAGGAGTCAAGACAAAGTAACTGATCTGCTCTGACACTTAGTCTAATTAATCTGGGGCTGATATTAGTGAGAAGACAAGGATGTCTGGGCCAAAACAGTGGGCAAGGTAGAAAACAGTAATCAGAAGAAGCTCATGAAAAATGATACGTGGAAATGCTCTCTTCTCACTTTTGCAGACTGGGTATCCTGGGCTGCTCTACAGGACAATTTCTGGGTTAGTAATTCCACTACAGTTGTCTTGCTGTAAAACTGACACCAAGTCAAAATAGGAGGCAAGAAACATCATCAGAAAAACAATTAGGGAAAGGAGTAGAGACCATCTCCCAAACTCTCAGGGAGATTTCTCATGCAGTGTTTTTGCCAGGCATTACTATAGCAACTGATAAGAATATTGATTACTGCAAAATTCCCTTTTTTCTTCCAAATGCTGGAAGCAGCTGATTTGGGGTTGGGGTTTTTTTTTTCTTCTCTCTTGAGGGCAGTGCTATATCACAAATAATGCTTCAGATTTAAGTTAAGAGAAGCTGTTAACATTGCGCTCCTCTTCTGATTGTGAATGCTAGTCCATTTAGCACTTACAGGATATATGAAAAGGAGATTGGTTTTCAGTTGCTTTGTGAATCAGCCAAAATAAAGGACAGTTTATTTTAGTCAAGTAAAAAAACATTTGGAAAACATAATACATAGACATTTTGTGGTACTGATGGTAGACCATTGCCTGTTCTTAAATATGCATATTATATGGATGCAACAGTGCTATTTTGCCATGGAAAAGATACTTATTTTAGTGGAGAAATAAAGAGAGGTTTGTGGCAAGTTTATGTGTATGGTGTAGCGAAAGATTATGATCTATAAGCTTTTGTCTATCTGATTTTTTCAGGTGTGCATTTAATGCAAGTATGATTGTGTCTGCATGGATTATTGATTTTGGTGTTCAGCATTTGTTGGTACTTGAACATTATTTCAAAAGTGGTGGATAATTTTGGAAACTGTCCTTGATAAATTCCAGACAGATAGTTTGCTCATCTGTGTAGCTTTTTTTGCTTTTTTTCTTTTGATATATGTGCCTTTCCTGAGTATCTGATTTTACTTCACATTTGAAGGATATTTGTTAACTCCAAGTTTCATACTTTTTTAATGCTCTCTGCTGCCTGATCTTTTCTAAATCTTTAGCTTTAATGGCAACAGGAAGAGCAACATTACCAGTCTTCTTCCCTGTGACCAGGGAGGGAAGCTGACATTGAAAGAGCTGATTTGAAATAGGAATAGTGTCCTATAGATTTCCCCTACCTTTTCCTTTCTGAACATGATTATAATTGTTTTCCCTTGCTGGCATTGACACACTCCTGTGGGAATCACTTTGATGCTTCTGATCCTTCCCTGCATGTTCTGGATGCTGGGTGGGACGTGTTTGAGAAAAAAATTTAGAATTCTGGCCATAATTAGGAACATTTTTGAATGCAGCTACCTGGGAAATATGCACACTCCTATATATTTTGAGCTGTCATAAATCTTGAATGAGACTAGGTGCTTTAGGAATAAGCAGGTATTTTTGCCACAGGAGAGGATATTTCTGTTTGATCAGTGTTATAAAGGACAATAGACAGGTGAGAAATATCACTTTAAAAATGTGCAGAACTATTTCAGAAGGTTTTAGATAAAGACTCCAAAATTTGATAACTAGGGGAAAAAAAACCCCAAATGCTTTCTACTATCATTATTGAAATCACTTTATCTACTGCCTGGCATAAAAAAAAAGGGCTGATAGGATAAATAAAGAACAGAAAACAAACTATTATTTTTTAATGGGAAAAAAAGTATAAGGATTGATATAAGTATATGCATTCACGATTATGCATAGAAACTACTTTTTCTTATCTGTGTGTTGATAGAACTTAATACCAAACCCAAGGGGCATAAAAAAAAATGTTTGTTCTTACTGGAGCTCAGAGGAAGTTAAAAATTCCCTCTGTTTTCCTGCTTTGCAATGGAATTTATTTATCCTCTCCCCATTCTGTCAGAAAATTTTTCACCAAGATGTTTAACAACTTGATCTTTACCTTCAGTAAAGCCCAAAACTATTGCTATGTTTTAGATGTTTCTGATTTTTTTCCTCAACAACCCCACTGCTGCTGCAGTGAAGTAGCTTGATCTCATACAATAAAAGATAAGAATGGTGTGGAAGATGTGGAATACATACAGATGGAATTAAAACTGAAAGAAAAGGTTGCACTTGGTAGGGCTTGTTTGTGTGATAGGATCACTGTTAGCAAGCAGCAAACATTCTGCAGCTGTTTTCATACAGAAGCAACCACAGTAACAGTAAGTGAGTAACCAGGCAATAGAAGGCACTTTCTGATTGCTGTTGATGAGAATACCAGAAAGAGCTCAGAAGAACAGGTTTTTAGGCACTGTTTTCCTCCCCCTGCCCCCAGAAGGCCAATGTCTTATCTTTTGCTTTCAATTTATCAGTGTGTCTCTGTCTCTCTTTAATTATCTTTACAAGCTTAATACATATGAGATGAAACTTGCAAAGAAGATTACAACAGAGTATCAAGTTACTAAACTTACAGGTAATTTTTTTTTGTTTATGTTAATCTAGCTTGAAGCTAGTAAAAGTATTGCAATCAGTAGATGGCCTAGTACCAATCAGAGGATGGCCTTGTACCATTTTAGTCTCGTCTTATGGAACTTGATTTGTTTGAAAAGCAGTTCTTAACATTTTACAAATATATTTCAGGTAGGCTATCATATATTTTACATCAGTGATAGTTTTTTTTCCCAAGACAACTGAGTTAATAAATAATTTGTTTAAACAGTGACAACTATAATCATGTTTGGCATTTAAGAAATGGATGGATTGTTGCATATTAATTGTTAATTGTGTAAATGACTCTTTCAAATTTTAAATAAATTATTGTCTGTGTTGTTCAAGTTGGTTTATAAAGGGTGACATTTAATGACATTCAAGTAAATGCTATTACAGTATGAACATTTGAATGTACACACTGCATCTGACCAGAGATACCTGTTCATTTCTACAACTGCTAAGTTGCTTCTGGTGACCTAATTTTAAATCTGATGTGTCTCCAACAGACGAACTCAGATGAAAATCTAAGCCCAGATGAGTAAATTAAAGTTTTGCTATTGATTTTTAATGGGGCAAGGACTCACTCTTAAGAATTTACTGTGGATAAATGAAAACTGAATTTGACCTAAAAGGATTATGTAAGCATGTCAAGTGGTGTGAAAATCCCTAGGGAATGGAATCATGACAGTTACATTAAAAGAAGGTTGAACTTTGAAAAATTAGAATTCTTTCTACCATCCTTCTCTCATGATTGTAAGACATTTGCTTAAAGAATAAAGAAAAGATCTAATTTTTTTAAAAAAATTGCCTGCTAAACTTGTGACCTTATCTTCTAATCAGACATATCTTTGAAAATCTGGAAGATGCAGTTAAGTTTGTAAAACCTATATGAACCAGGGACTACCAGGAGTAGGTGTCTAAATCTACAGCTCTGCTGTGTGATAATTAACTCCATTGCATTATTTGTATTACCACTGCATTGTATGTAAAAGCCCAATGTCAAAGCCTAGCTTTGTTTCAGATATTAACATCTCTTCAATATCATGTGCCCTTTTTTGTCTTGGGTAATAACATGCCTACATGATTATTCAAAAATGTGTGAGTTCTGCTAATTAATCCACTAAAATGAAACATAAACATTGTAGAGCAATTAAGTTGTGGAAAATTTCTCCTACTGTTTTCTAGATTTAATTTATCTTATTGACATATTGTTGAATATTATTGACATGTGCCCATGTGAGTGGGTAGAGGGAGCTCTGTGGAAGCTCCTCCTTCATTCTCAAAGACTGTTTGTGCTGAAAAATAGTAGATAAAAAGCAATGTCAAGGTAGTTGCTCTGTATATATGTGACTTCAGCAGGTTCAAAACAGTTGAATCCATAGAACAAAACTAATTAAAACCCACTCTTTGTCCATTTAAATAAATTACCCTTTGTCCTGTCACTTAATGCCTTCATAAGCAGCTCCTCCTTATCTTTCCTGCAGTCCCCCTATGAGTGCTGGAAATCTGCTCTGAGGTCTCCCTGGAGCCTTCTCTCCTCCAGGCTGAACAGCCCTGACTCTGCCAGCCTGCTGTAAAATGATAGATGTTCTGATCTTATTCTTGGCCCTTCTCTAGACCCTTTAGAGCAGGTGGGTACATAACTTTTGTGCTGGAGAGTTGGACACATTGGTCCAGGTGGGTTCTCACCAGATCCCTGCTGGCCACGCTGCTTTGGATGCATCCCAGGACATGGTTTGCCTTCTGAGCTGCGAGTGCATGTTACCAGCTCATATTCATTTCTGAATCCACCAGCTGCCTCAAATCCTTCTCCACACAACTGCTCTCTATTCATTTTCTGCCCAGCCTGTATTTACAATTGGGATTGCCCCGTCCCAGGTGCAGGACCTTGCAATGGCCTGGTTTAGCCTCATGAGCTTCACAGAGGCCCACCTCTCCATCCTGTCCAGGTCCCTCTTGATAGCATCCCTTCTCCCCAGCATGTCAATTGCACCACGCAGCCTGGTGACATCAGCAAACCTGCTGAGGATGCCCTTGATCCCCCATCCATGTTAATGAGAATATTAAGTAATATTGGTCCCAAGGCAGGCCTCTGAGGGACACCAGCCATCACGTGTGTCCAGTTGGGCACAGAGATATTGACCACACCTCTATGGTCAATATCAACCAGCCAACTCCTTATCCACTGAGTGCTCCATCTGTCATATCCATGCTGAGACAAGGGTATTGTGAAGGACTGTGGGAAATGCTTTGCACAGTTCAAGGCTGATGACATCAGTAACCCTTCCCTCATCTACAAATGCTCTAACCCCAATGAAGAAGGCCACCAAATTCATCAGGCACATTTCCCCCTTAGTGAAGCCATGTTGGCTGTTAGCAGTGACAACATTTCACCAGGGTATGATCACTGCAGCACAGACTACCTACGGTCCTGACCCTTCAGGTAAGTTTTTCTGCATTAGTGAGCAACGAATCCAAGACTGTTCTCTGTTTGGACTCTCCATCAACCATTCTAGGAAGCTATCTTCAATGGAGCTGTTTGCTGCAGTTTGTTGGGCCACTTTACCAGATGTAACAGTTGGTTTAAGTCCCCTATCAGGCTCAGGGCCAGCAGACAGGAGGATTCCTGAGTCCGTCAAGAGACTTCCTCCTCTTTTTCTTGATCAGATGACCTGTAGTACACATTAACAACAAAATTTCCTTTGTCGACTTTCTCAATCCTGAAGTTCAAAGAGCTCCATGTGATCAAACTCATTATTGACACAGCAGGCAACTTTCTCACTTCTCCTTCGTTAGATTCTTTCTCATGAGGAAGATTTACAGTGATTTCTTTTGAAGTGTAGAAGCTAATAGTGAAGGAGACCTGGGCAAAGTTGCTGCTATTTTTAACCCACTTCCCAATCTTACGTTCCCTCTCTTTCCACAAGCTGCTAATTCTCCTAGAGCAAGAATACTACTCTTCCTGCTCTTTTTAACTTAGCCTGATGGGACAAGAATCGACTTCAGGTTCCACCAATGAGATATTATTGTTTCTGTAACATCAAATTTTGTACAGACTGCCCTGTTTTTATTAAGCTTCAAAAAAAAAAAAAAAAGGTAAAATATATTCCTGATGTTTTAAAAATCTGTAATTTATTAGTTTAGTCAATGGGTAATGTACTATGCTTGCTTTCTATAGCCTCACTGAGAAGATAGTCTATACTTCCCTGCTCATGCCCTTCAACCAGTCAGCTGTATAAGGGGAGGAGAAATATGAAAACCAGGGTTTTAAATGTATGATTAAGAAAATAATTTGCTAGTTTGCCCTTCAATAGACTTCAAAGAACACTCTTCCATGAGGAATATTTTTATGTGCTGCCTTTTTCCTTAGGAAGAAATACTATGGTCTTTACTGTTTTACACCCGTTTTTATGCAACACCTTTGCCTATCCCAAATTAACTATGCTTAAGATCACTAGGGAGCTTATAAGCAAGTTCACATCATACTTTCATGTCATGCTATTACAGCAGTAGTTTATTTTTGAGAAGAAACCCAAGAATAATGTAATCAAGAAGCTGTTGGGCAGCCTTTAAGGCTGACAGCAGCAACTGCAACAAAGAAAGGCTCTATGGATAAAAAACCCATTGCCAATTCTGTGAAAAATTCTGTGAAAAAGCAAATGCTTGAACTCTTTGCAGGGAGTTGCATTCAAAGGATATAACAACATATTTAAATGAGAATCACAAGAATGCAAACACAGATTATTGACAACTCAGGGTCATTTTCCTTTTTTTTACTTTTTCCTCCTCTAAGCTGTATAATATGTGTGAACATATATAATAAATTATATGAATTATCACTGGGGAAATGAATGTTCAACTTTTGACAGCTGTATTTCTAATAGAGCCACAAGTTTCCATTAGAAGAGGATCTTAAACATTATCAGAGTATAATTGAAGGTATTAGGAATTTTCTGTGACTGGTGGTGAGGTTATTTTATCATTAGTCAAGTTGCTTTTCATTGCAATTTGCTCTTAATAGAAAAAAAATTGCTCTATTTTATTGAAAAATGCTTGGAATGGGAAATGCAGTTTTAAAAAGTCACTACAACAACTGTTGTAAAATTACATTAGTTATCAAGACTCAAACTGCCCATGTGAAGTCATCAGGAGGACATTTCTCTGAGAAAATTGCTGGCCCTGAATAATGTTACTGGTACAATTTGCCCTTTCCCCACACTTTCTAATAATGTGACATGGATGGACATAATTGTACGTTCATCCATCTGGGCTATTTTCTGCACAGGAAGTAATTTGTCAAGCAGTCATAAATTAGGTTCTTTCTGGTACCTAAATTATATTTCCTTTCTCTCTTTTTGATTATGAACCCTCTTTTAATGAAATGACTCCACTAGTTTTATTCCTGTTAGAACCTGCCCCTTAATTTCTTGTGCTTCTAGGATTCTGATAAAGCTAAAAGTGCTAAAGTAGCTTTTTAGTGATATGTTTCCAGTCTTCAAGTGGCAAAAATGAGCCCAGTTTGGCTGATGGCTTTAACAAAAGACTAATTTCAAATCTCTGATTGTTTGTAGGGCTTTTTTTCTCTTTCTCGTTCTTCCCCAGATCAAAAGTCACTTAAAAAGTAAGGTATTTTTGTCCCATTTCAGTTTGAGTACTTTGAGGCTGGGCACTGGCAGGAGCTATGAATATGTCAAGTTTTATTTCTGTATTTTGCATATGGTGAAACCATATTGGTATTTCTAGCCTTGGGATCTAAGAATCAGTTTTCTTGCACTCCAGAAGCTTCCTAAAAAGGTATACTTGTTCTTTTCTCTCTTCTCAGTCTGCCTACCTGCACTGAGGTACGTCACTCCTATCTTTCTCTCAAAAGGCACTTTTCATGAAGATATATGGCTGAAAGGACTGCTAGTCAATACTTCGCTGGTTATTTGCCACAACAGAGATTTATCAAATAATCCAACAGGAATCAGCATTTATGATGATATGGCTGCAATTTGTTACTTAGGAGTTTTAGTTCCTTCTTGTCATGTTACAGTTATCTGATTGTTGTTCATGGAAAACTGTTACGATTTTCGTCATCATACATAACTACCTTACCTATGTGGGTGCCTTCTTCATTCGGTATGCTTCTGTAAGTGCCTTCCCAGTCATACAGGCAAGGATGTAATATAAGCCCTCGTTGCATCTGCTTGGACCCAAAGTATGTGCAAAAAGGCCTGTGGGATGAGGTGACACATGAGCAAGCTGCAGGCTGTGTTGATTGTTATGGGTGTAGATTGTAGGCTGCAGGCTACATATTCTTGACTTGGCTGCAGAGAAATGTCAACCCAATTTCTTCCTCTAAATGCAGAGGACACAAATTTCTAAGAGTATTACATAAAGCTGTGACTGTTTAGCCTGGAGAAGAGAAAGTTTGTGGCAGGGGTTTGTGTATAAATCTCTGAAGGGAGGGTGATAAGGAGATGCAGCCAAACACTTTCCAGTGGTGCCCAATGACAAGATAACAAGTGGGCACAAACTGATAGGCAGGAGGTTCTATATGAACACATTTTTATTGTCAGAGTTTCTAAGCACTAGCAGAGCTTTCCAGAGAGGTGTTGAAATCTGCATCCTTGAAGACACCTGGAAGTTGACTAGACACAGTCCTAGGTAGCCTGCTCCAGGTGCTCCTGCTTTTGCAGGAGTTGGTTCTCCAGAGGCCTCTTTCAACCTCAATAATTTTGTGACTCTTTGACTTCACTTTATAGTTAATGAATCAGGAGGAAAATCCTCTTTTGGGAGCTGCTCACCTTACACAATTATCTTCCAGTACAGAGATAATCACCAGGTTAACTTATTCTGATTGTCTTTTAACATGTGAACTATTAAGACACCAAAATTGCCTCTTGTTTCATGATGGCTAATCTCCCAAATACTTCTGGAATACCAGCAACCAAGCTGGTGAACATATGTACCAAGTGTTTACGGCGGTCACAAAATTTTTTGGGCTTTGAATGCAAGCCTTATGGTTGAATAAAAAACATGGTTGTAGTAGGTCTGCCTTCCTTTAGGATGTTATAGGGATATGCTGAGGGAAAGACAGAATGGAAAGAGCTGTGCCATAGATCTTCAGATCACTATTTAAATGAGAGAGTACTTGTGGCTGTTTACTCAACACCAATTTAAAACCCAAACAGTTTATGATGGGATGAATTGGTATTATACCCTATGAGAACTTTCTGAGTATGTTTATCGTTCCTTCATCCTTAACTTTGGTGATTATATAATCATGCCCTTTTAATATCTATGGACTTGAAATAATGAAAATCATGAAAACCAGAGGTGACAGATGCACTTGAAGTTTCCAAACAAAAAGAACCAGAGTCAGAAGAGGAGTAATAAGTTAAAGAATTTATTGCTAGAAGTTGAATTTATTCAAGACAATGAATAAATGCCACATGCATTTGACTATAATTCTGGGTGAAAGATTTTATACAAATCCAGCATAAAAATGCACAGCAGGTACAGTTGTTTATTAATTTTTCCATATCATTAAGTTCTTTGTCTCATGCTAAGTGGTTTGCAAAAACATATAACACTAATGCTATTGTGTTACACCCTGAAATGTGAAGGTTGTCAAAACAAATTTGTCTAGTTGGAGTGATCAGTATCAGTGTACAAGAATAAATAAATTTATTTTCTGTCTTGAAACTGTCAGGAACCTTCTCTTTTTTCTGGTCAAGTCAGTTGGCACAAATGTTTTGACAGGTTGACTTTGATTGATTGTACCTAACCTCCCGATCAAATCTTATTTGTGTGAAAGAACAAGGCTATAACGTATTAAAAGTGAATACACTTTAGGCATAAAGTACAACATTTGAAGTTTAGGGTAGTACAGCTTAATTCTTTTTGTTCCATGCAACTGGAAGTTCAAAGAATTTGAAATTCTGCTAAGATACCAAATGAAAATGACATTACCAACATGAAAAAACAACGAGAAAAAACCCAGAGGTGATATTTCTATTTGGGTGAATTTTAGTGAATGGTTGTTTAAATAGAACATTATAATAAAATCTGTCTGGAAAGAAGCATCATATCTGAAACAAATACATTGTGTCACCTTCTGCCCCAGGTGTGAATGGCACCTTAGAGTCCATATCTCCTGTATGTTTATCTTGTCATGCTCTTGTTTTAGCAGCTATATAAACCCATTACTATTATGTCAGCGTGTTCAGAAGAGTTGCAGGGAATAGCTGCTGCATGTAAGAGTTCTTCTTGATATAATCTTGGTTATCATGCAATTTAAGTTGTAGTCTGGTTTGAATAGGGGCAATTATTTTTTTGCACAAGGCAGTGTCAGAAAAGAGAGATTTTTCCATTAGAATTGATATCCTTTATCAATTTTAGTTACCAGAAGAAATTAATTTCTGTCAAATGAAGACATATAGCAGCCAAATATTCCCAGTGGTTCTTGACCAACTTTTGAGTTAAACAAATTGTACACAAAAATAAATCATGTGCAGGTTTTTTGTTGTTGTTGTTTTATTTGGGGGTTGTGCTTAGGGCTTTTTGTTTGTTGTGATTTTAAAATCTGACTTATTTCAGCCATATTCAAAATTTTTAAGTAGAGAACTAGAGCAGTAATACATAGTACAGCAGTATATTTATTATTTTACAGATCACAACCATTTCATATGATTCTTTCATTGGCAAAAAACACTATAGTAATTGACCCAAATCCTCATGTTTATCGAATGCTGCTTTTTTCCCGGGAAATTCTGAACTAGATCAAATTATTGGAATCTGCAATTATCTTTCAAATACTGTTGGGAGCTATAAATGTGTTTCAGGAAGATTGACACTGTACTGAATCCTGAGAAGAGACAAAAGTCTCAGTCAAGTACAAATGAAGATTCTGCATCTGCAAATTTGTTTAAAATGGGTTTTAATAACATTGGAGAAATTTAAATGTACGGATAGCAGGTTTTTGTGGTGTGCCATTTCTTATAGTAGAAAAAGGAGGCTGGACACAAATACAGAAGATCTTTTAACCTTTTATGTGGTCCTTTTTTTTTTTCCTAGATATATGACTCTTGCTTTTAAGTTGTTAGTGGTATAAATGAAAGATAAACCACACCAACTGTAATTCTAGCCTAATGATTCCTCTGTCCTAAATTTCTGCTGTCATTTTGCTGTTTGAAGTCTCTGTTGGTGTTCAGTTTTTTTCATGTGTAAATCATTTACAGAAAAAACATTTTCTATTAAGACAAGATTACTGTTCTGGCACATCCTAAATATAAGACTCAAATAACTTTCTCATCTTCCTTATTTCTGTCATTCTTTTCACTTATCTGATCATGTAGTTCTTTGCTCAACTGTCATCCAATACATGGATTTTGGCAACGTCATTTCGGATCTCTACTGACAGTACTTAAATTTCTCTCCTTCTGAATTTCTTATTTCACGATAGTTTCTTGTGCCCAACAGATTATGATCTCTCAAGCAGGAATCTCATACTGAATTTGCTTTGCCACAGCATGGTGGGACCAGCCAAAAGAGGGGGAGGAGGAAATACTTAGCATTAATGAAATGAAAGCAGTAAGAGGAAGATGACTCAATAAGCCAGAAAATGTACTTGTTCACATGTCATTAGATTCTTTGTCTCTCTTTGGCAGAATTGCTTGCAAAAATAAAAACAAGAAAAAGCCAAACAGAAAGAAACAGATAGGGAAAAAAGAGGAAAATAGTGACAGAAACCTCCCTCAGTAGGTTACTGTCCTAGGTTGCAATGTAAGATGTGCCCAAAGTATGTATTCTATTACCATCTTCATGGGTTGTTGGAAACAGGTGGGGCAGTGTTTTCCCTGCCCCCTCCCTCCGGACAATCTGCTGTTAATGGCCCATCAGTGCACTGGCCAAGGACTCACAGCTAACTTCCCTCGGGCGCTGTCTCTGCTTAATGGGCAATCAAGGACCCATTGTGTGACTCATAGAATGATATCAGCCCATTGTGAGATGCTCTGCCCAGGGGGGAGGAGCCAAGCATTCCCACCTGGATATAATCTGCAGTTTGGGACGGCACAGGCAACGACTGGATTCCCAGAGGACAGGAGCTGCCAGATCTTTCTACAGGATCCCTGCTTCAACAAGACTGCTTTATTCGGACTGCTACCAACCACCCTAACAAACAGGGTGTCAGGTTGTATTCTGACTCTGCCAAGAGTCTTTTCATTTGTTCCTTTTACTATTATATTTATTTTATAATTTTCCTATTAAATTGTATTTCTGACTTAGTCTCTCACTAGTTTTGCTTTCAAACCAGTACAGTTACTGAGCAAATTACCTCTAGCAAAGAATTACCACTAAGAAGTTGTTCTAGGCTGGAGGATGGGCTTAGCAAGCTGAGCAGTGTGAACATATTGGGCATTTTAGGTCGTGTTTACTTTTGTTCCTCCTCTGAAGGGAGGCACTGTTCTTTCTTCCTTCAGTGGCATGTTGCTATCTGTTTACTGAGATCCACTTTGGAGAACTAGTTCTGAAAGGCATGCTGATTTTTGACTCACACTGCAACGTAGTTGACTTTTTGAGCATTGTTTGTGGTGGAGTTTGCTCCTATGCAGGTCTTTTGGCATTTGAAACCTGTGGGGATTTGGAGAGGTGCCTAAGAACTGCAGAAGGGGTGTTTTTTCTCAAGTATCCAGCCATCTCTGCTGCAAACATTAGTCTAATTGTGACTTTCTCCTATTTTATTACTGTATAGTTGGCAGGAATGAACAACAATGTGTGTTTGAGACTGGAATTGGAAATGGTTTGCCTAATTCTGTTCAATAGGTAACTTTTTAAAAAAACCCTTCTCATGCCAATTTGTGCAATACACTATTATTTTAAACTAGTCTCATCAAAGCAAACATGCCTTCATAGCTGGAGCCTGATATCTGATCTTCCCTAAACTGCTGCTTTCTGTAGTTTTTGTGAAGTTACAAAAAAAACAATTTATAAGTCAAAGATGTCAGGAAACATAAGGAAATGCAGACATCTCAGACTTGACAGGAGCCAACAAAGACTAAATGATACAGGCTGGTTTCCTGTAAAAGCTGTAGAGTAAATTGACAAGTGTTTCTGAATAATAAGCTGCTGGTCACTTGGTTCAGTTCTGACATGTGCATTTCTCTCTTCTTTCAAGTGGCTTCTAAATCTAGAGAAACAAGATTTTCTGAGAGGGAGGGAAGGGAAGGAAGGAAGGAAATGGCTATAAGATACAAAATCAGAGCAATTCAAAACTGAGGAATATTTACAGAGGTGGACAACCTGGATGGTGAAAAGTTTCAAGGGCAAAATTTATGGGGAGTAGCTGAGGCCATTTGTTTTGTTTAGCTTGACAAAGACAAAACTGAGAGATGACCCCACGGCAGTTTACAGCTTCCTAAGGGGAAGGAGTAAAGGGGGGTGCAGGGAAGGGGAAATACTTGCCTCCTCTATGTGGTGACCAAGATAGAACGTGAGGAAATGAAATAAAAATGTATCAGGGAAAGTTCAAAATTAATTTTAGGGAAAGGTTTACTGAGAGGAGTATTGGTCCATGGAACAAGTTCCCCAGGGAAGTGGTTGTGGCACCAACATTCTCAAAATGTCTTCAAGGAGAACCTGGATGATATTCATAGTCACATGATTTAGTTTGAGGTAGTTCTACAAGGAACAGAGTGTCAGATTGGATTATCCTTATCAGTTCCTTCCAATTTGAGATATTCTACTGTTTTGTGGCAATCTCCACAGATTATTTTGGAAGGAGGAAACACCGGACCACACCAAATGCTTTGTTATATCCCTGGTTCCTATTCACTCTCTCTTCTGTTTTGATTCATTAAAATGTGCACTCCTGCTAATGCTGCCTGTTTCTACTAATAATTAAGTTGCTCACCTACTCTGACTTGATAGATGTTATATTTTTCTGTTACTCCCTTTTCAGGCTGTATATAGGTAGACAACCAAAGTATGTATTGTGTACATATGGCATTAGCCAACCCTAGAAGAATAACTTATACTGTGATTTTCATGTAGTCCATGTCAACTATACTGTTTCTACCAGGCACCTGGGCTTGGACAGATACAAAACTCACTACTTTGTCTAGATGTAACCTGACAATGATATTATGACTGAAATGTAAGACTGTGGTTTAAGAATGGCAAGTCCCAATATAGTGCTCCTACTGGCACTCACTTCCACTCCCTGTAGTAGGAAGTTCTAAAGTCAAAGGTCATAGGAACAATTTACTGGAAACAGCAATGAGAGAACAAAACAGCAGCAATATTAATAACAAATTGTACAAAGAGAGGGTATTCTACATGTAAAGTGCTCACCAAGCCTGGAGCAGTAAAAAGCAATGGTGGCCAGGTTTCATTACCCCATCACAATTTTTTTTTTAACTGCAGGTCATACGCTTTAGGGTTTTTAGGTCTATATAAGGCTTTTTCTTCATTCTTTGACTAGTTTTTGATGACCACTCAAATTTATTTCCAGTTTTTCAATATATCTTAAAAAAAAAAAAAAAACCAAGAGCACAAAAAGAAATCCCTGTGGGACTTCAAGCCTGACACCTTGATATCATATAAAGAAATAAAAAGCCTTCTGTTACTTCCATTTCCTGTACCTATTAATACATCAAAGGACTACATTGGCTTTTTAAGTCAAAATATTGCAAAGGAATGTTTTATTTAGTGAGTCTCCTTATTCTGAATTCTTTTTATTATACCTGTAACCTTACACTTTGTCATACCAAAAAACTTTTAATTTCAAATACACACCTTGACTAATCATATTGCTCTGTCTTCATGTCCACATGACCATGCATATAAGACTGCAAACATTTTTTGTGCCAGACCATCCCCTTTCTTACCTCCTAATTACTGGCATGCCCCAAATACTTTTCTATTACTAGGGATATTATTTTTCAATGGTCCTACTGGTCAGAATATTTTTTAGGCAAACTTTGAAAAATGCACTTTTTCCCCCTCTTGCATGTTAACATAGAAAAAAATATTTTACAAAGCCTGAATGCTTCTCAGCATTTTTAACTCTCCCAACCTTAATTGGACAGCAAGTCAAAGTCAATATCCCTTCTATGAGTGCTGCAAATATTTAGCTTTCTGTCAGAAACTGAGACTAAGAACATAACATGAAACATAGTTACTAGTTGAAAGTTGAAGACTTAAAGACTTCCAGACTTAAATGCAAGTTTACAGGTAGTGAACAATCTAGTTTAGCATTTTTTCACTAAGTCTGTCGTGCTACAGAAGGTAGTGGCAAATGTATTCCAAGTCATGCCAGCTTTCTGTACCCCTCGTGAAAGTCTATGTTGCTCCAGTGTCAGAGGCCAATAACATTTAAACTCTTTGCTCTCTGATTTTTTTCCTTCTATGACTTTATGAGTTTTATCTCTGAAGAATACTGCTTTTTATGGACAAATTTCAAATTCTTAATTTACTATACGTATTTCCTGTGTTCCATTTTCATTAAAATAATTTGTTAGTCATATAAGTAGTGATTTTTCTCATTTAAACGGGCTGATTTTCCTTGGTTGTAGTTCTTTTCCATTTTCAATTGATTTCCTCACTGACACTGTCTATTGTCAAGTTCACAGGCCTTGCTTGTATATAGGAGGGTGGGGAGGAAGGGGTGTACAGCTTTCCTTGACAATGGATGCTCACTCTACTGTGGAATTTATTATATAGACACAGCTCAGTTACATTGCTCCAGAAAAGCATTATATGTAAGTGATGAAATAATGTGTAAAAATCCCAGTTTCCTACAATACTCTCATTCTACTTCCAAGAAGTAACATGAATAATTCTTCATGATATTTTTAATCAAATCTTAAGACATCTTTTATAGATTAACTGAAAGCAGTTTGTGTATAGCCAGTTTACACATCCCCTACCTTTGGGCTGAAAAAGTTTAAGTGCTTCATTTTAAGACACTGAGGTCAGTTATTCATTTTTCAGTTTGTCTTTTGGTATTTTGAGGCCTTAGTTGATAATGTTAAACAGTGTTTATTTTATGGTTTTCTGCTACCCTACTACACTAAGAACAAGTTAATGGTTTTAAATAAATAGAAAAGTACTTGGCCAAAAGCCACATTGTTAAAGTTACTAACAGGTTTACTTTTGCTTTTGTTATGGATCAAAGCAAAAATCTCCACCAAAGTATGGGGGGGCAAAAAAAAAAAAAAA
>VWYE01011285.1:81123-103388 GCA_013398995.1 Alaudala cheleensis
AAACACAATGTTCTCAGTCAAATGTCCCACAGGAATATTGATCTACTTCAGGAGTCCGTAAATAAATGTATGGCTATGTATTGTCAGTAATATGTTGGATACCCAATAACCAACTATGCATAGATTTAATGGAAAAACATCTCAGTGTCACAACAGATGCTCAGTTTGAGGTCAACACATTGAAGAGAATCAAAATATTCTGGAAAAGTTCAGTAAGACCCCATCACTCAATCTCCCCATGAATGATTAACGAACAGTCATCTGAATAAGCCAAAACTTTGCTACAAGGATAAGTTGTTAAACAGATTAATGTGGATGGTGAGCAAATTTTTCAAGGGTTATCAAAATAGTTTATCTAAGTACTTTATTAAAATCTGTCCTAACCTGCACTTCTTTGCTGCTGGACTTCACCTTGTAATGTTCCTCAAGAGGTAGGCTCTTTTTACTTATGTCAGGGTACATTCAAGGTTTCATGTTTCTTTTGGGTTTATGTATACTTTATATATAAGCAGTTACATGTTAAATAAGCATTCTCAAACTTAGAGTTATGACTATTCTTTTCATGTAGGCTCTGCGTTTTTTTTCTCAGCTGATCAGATGATCTCTTTCTCTGTTTCATTCCTGTGGAAAAAGACCCAGTGATTTCCTTTGGCACAAAGGACTTTCTATTCCTCATGAAGTGACACTATGCCTTTTCAACCCCGCTGTGGAAAATCACATTTATTAATTTACAAGGGAAAGATTAATTAGTTTTCAACTCTACCAGATTTTCCATGTGAATTTGCTTTAAAAATACATGTGCATTTGATACCAAAAACCACATGCCAGCACACTCTGTTCTTATCTGTTTGTCTTGGGTTGCAATGCAAGATGTAACCAAAATTATGTATTCTATTTGCCATGTATTGAAAAACAGTTGGGGAGGGTTTTTTTCCTTCATCTGGTCTAACTCCAGGAGGGAGGGGGCAGGTGTCTTCTGTTAATGGGCCAGCCCAGGTGGGTCAGTGTTCTTTATCTCTTCCATGACCATTCTCCTTCCAGGGGATATCTGCTGTTAATGGGACATTGAGGCTCACTGCCTTACTGGTTATGTCATCCCATTATGAGATGCTCCACCCAGCCGAGGGGCAAGACATTCCTACCTGGATAAAACCTGAGAGTCAGAACACCAGGACAGCCTGTTTCCACTGGATTCCAGAAGAAGACCAGACCTATCTCGTCACCACTTGACCCTCAGAAAGAAACTACACCCTTCTACAGGATCATCTCTGCTCCAACAGAACCACATCTGGCAATCCAGGAGTACTTAATTAGACTCCTACCAACACCCTGACCAACAGGGTGTCAGGCTGTATTCTGACTGTCAGTGTTTTCTTTTTGTTTGTGTTTTTGTGCTACTACATTTTTGGTATTTTTAATATTTCCCATAAAGAACTGTTATTCCTACTCCCATATCTCTGCCTGAAAGCCCTTTAATGTCAAATTTATAATAATTCAGAGGGAGGGGGATTACATTCTCAATTGCAGGGGAGGCTGTGGCTTTCTCTGGCAGATACCTATCTTTCAAACCAAGACACTACTGTAATCTAATACCTGGATTGGAGCTAATCAATACTTAGTATTTACCACAAACTCATCTAAAGTAACAGGAGGAGTCAATGCCCTTTGCAGCTCTAAAGAGCAAAAGAATCTTTTCAATGCTGTTGGAACAGTCCTAATACAGTTAGTTTTTTCCCTACTTCCCATCAAAGGTCACACTGAAAAAGACAGACCAGAAATGCTTAGCACAGCCATTGCATCCTGCAGCACAAGCTTGTCGCACTAATTGGGCAACCCCCTACAAACATATCCTCTATATACCTTTCCTTGTTTCATGAGAGTGATACTTTTACCAGTGAAATGGTATACTTTGGAAGATGGTCCTCATCTCCAGTCATTATTTCTTGGCTGACTTTTCCAATGCAATATGAACCACCACTGCTGTACTCCCTCTCTAACACTCTCAGGCAGCTTTTTAAAGAAGACATTTCAAACAATCATGCTTATGCTGCCTGCCAGCACAATTCCAGCTGCACATGAAAGCAGGCACCAATCAACCAATGTGAACTAGCTTTTGCTAGCTATCTTAATCTATCTTAATCTATCCCAGCACACTTAAAATCCTTCTGTGTCTTCCAATAAACAGAAGGACTTTGAAAGTTTTGAATTGAAAGTTCTTCTGCTGTGCCACCAATAAAACCAAAACAAGAGGCATAGTTTTGAGGGAAGGAGCACCCATGAAAAGCATGATAGATGGGGCAATCAATGGGACATGAACATACAAATACAGAATTTATGTTTACTTGCTGATTTATTATCTGCCATTTTGGGGGAAAAAACACCCCACAAACCAGTTTCATTTATATTTCATTATTAAATTAAAATAACCCATGATAGTGTTCAGATTCCAGATGATCTCCCTGTAATCTCTCCATACATATGTGTACATTCCTAAGAACAATATATATTTATATGATGAAATTAAAAATTTGGATTTGAATGTTGCAAAGAGAAATGGTCTCTCTGATTATTTAATACCCTCTGCTTATTATCAAACTACCTGATTATAACTGCTTTGACAACTGATTAACAACTGAAGAAGACAAAGAGGAGGTAGCAATACATCTTATTAATGTTATGATTTTCAAATAACACTTAGGTAATCTATAGTAAAAACAAATTCTGACACAAGGCACAGAATGCACAGGAATTTATCCAGTTAGTAAAAGAAAATACTCAATACTCATCTCCCAATGAAAAATTAATCTCATATAACTTGGATCAAACACCATTTTCAGCATATTGACAAACTCAGCATTTTTGAAAAGATAAAAATGAAAGTTAAAAGAAATCAAGAATACATGGGTTATTTATTAACTATACATAAAGCTAGGTCACAGAACATGCAGGAATATGTTAAGTGAAAACATCAGTCTGAAGGATTTTATTTCTGCTCCATTTTTATCTCATGCTCTTAATTGGTGTGCTCTGCTTATTTTTGTTGGATGGTTGTCGTGGTGGGATTTTCTCTACCTGTCATTCCTTTGTTATATAAAATATCTAGCTTATTTCACTAGAAAAGACACTATTTGAAAGGCAAAATAGCTGAGCAATGGCAGCTTCTTCTATTGTGCAGCTGACTGTAGCTGAAGCCTGGAAGCTTTCTTTCAAATCTTCAATAGTGGGAATGTTGTTGAATAAGCCCTTGAAGTAAAGAAATAATGATGGCTTGTTCTGTTTCTGTTCCAATGTCAATGTCTTTTTGACAACAGACTGTATTTTCATTCTTTTTGTCATGTCTTCATCACCATTAATAATGTAACATCTTAGAGAATCAAACAATATTTTAATCAGGAGAAAAACAAGTATTATTATTTGCATAGCTGCAAAAGAAGATAATATTTCCAATTTTTTTGGGCCAGGGGCACTTAAAGTCAGATCTCATGGAGACAAAAAGACTGCAGAAACATATCTATAGTAGGATTAGATTGGAAAATGGATACAAATAGTTTTTTTACATTGGATCATGCCTCCATGAATAGCACTGACACTAATGGCATTTAATAGTGACAATAAAGTAACAGGTTGTATAACTTTTGAACAAGCTATTTGAATTAATTTGCAGAGAATTTTCACAAAACTTAGTTTTTTAGAATGTGATTGCAGAAGTGACCAGGGCACTTGTGCTTGTACAGGACAGGAAGGGCAGTAGAAGTCTTCAAGCAGTTTGTTTTATGAGAATGACCTACTGGTATCAGACATTAATATTAACAAAGAAAAGTACTGCCTGACACTGGATTCTGTTCACCTAAACAGTGTTTAAGTTGTGTTTTTTTTTTTCTTTTTTTTTTTTTAAGTGAGTAAAGTTATTTGCATTTCACAGATTCAAGAAAAGAAACAAAACCTAAGCAACTGATTTAACCAAAATACCTGAAGAAGTCCACAGGACTTCAGAAAGGTGCTGGCACATTCAAGGACTATTACCTTGAATATGGCTTTTGGGAGAGAGACGAGCAAAAGTTATGCCTCCGGGTACTGGATCCCTGGGACATCTTCAATAACAGTTTTTATTTTGAAAAATATAATAATATCCACTCCTTTGAAACTTATTCTCACCAGTTGTGAGAGTACCTGAGAGTAAGCACTGAAACCATCTAGCTGAGTTGGTAAGAACTGCCCAGGTGGAAGGAGAAAGGGAGCACTAAAACTCAGTCTGAGACCACACATGTCCCCTTAGGCTTCTGCAAGGAGCATGCCAAAACTGGCTGTCTGTCTGCTTAAAGCAGATCAACAGCCACCTAAACATCTCACTGTTTTATGGGTTCTCTTTTACAGAGCTGTTGTTTCAGAATGAAAGTTTACTGATCACTGATTAACCCTTTCTTTTCCTCAAACAAATGCACAAAGAGACATGACACAGGCTTTGAAATATCTTTTAAGTGCTGGCTAGCAGCCTCTAAGGGAAGCAGTTATAGACATGCAGAGAACAGTTAATTTGTGGGAGAGAGAGATGCATGATTTTGTTACTTTCTAAACATGTAGTTGTACCTCTTTTCTGTAACCTGAAGTTACTGAACTGGGAGCCAGGGCCTGAAATAATCAGTGAAATAATGTCACTGAAATAATCTGCCCTCCCAGCAGGAATTAAGGATGGTGAGTCAAGGGCAGGCAGGTGCCAGTGCTCCTTTGCCCTTTTAAGTTTCAGCCCTGCCACGGAGCTTACTGAGGTCCCACCTCATCTCTTCTCCTTGAAATCACCTTTCAGAAAATTTGTGCATGCACACTTTCCGTGCTGGACAATGTTAAAATCATAGCTTCATCGATCCACACAGAAAACACATCCTTTTTCATTTAAAAACCCTTCCTGGCCAATGTGGTTTCAATTCCAAAAATACAGCTGGTAGCATTCCCAGTAGCATTGGATTACTTTCAGCATTTGGTAGTGAAATCCGCCTGGGAAGTCTAAGGAGAGTCTGTGAGACCTGACACCTTCAAGCTTTAGAAATTTTGATCGTCATTACCTCAAACAGTCAAGGACCAGTTTATTGTAAGTGACTACTGGATTTGCAGCTTTCAGTCCTTAGTGAGTAAATTATGAATTTCTACACTTGGCAAGTTGTTTTGGAATATTTCCATTTACTTTCATCTATTCTAAAATACTGATTTAACATAATGTCTAAAAAGATGAGTGCATTGCCTTCTTAAATATACCCAGGTGTTAGCCTCCACAAAGCATTTAACTTCAATTGGTGCTAAAAACCAAACTAACCTAGAAGGACATACCAGAATTTCTAAAGAAATATGTGCTAAATTACTTCAGGGAACTGAATTTGTAGCTCAGCTCAAACAGTAATTTTCTCTATTGGCAGTGGCATAAAGAGACATCCGCTTCCTTTATGACATATGCTCTTCTAGATGACCTTTGGCAAATTTCACTGGATCACATGAGTGCTGCAAAAGACAGTGACAGCCATAAATAAGCAAACAAATCCCTGAAGGGATTTTATTTTAAATTTTTTTTCCTGCAGATTAACAGAGCTGGAGTTACTGATACACACATTGAATATTCCTTGACTTGTAAATTAGTGCCATGATTATTTACATGCAGGAATCTATCAGAATTTCAATTAGTTGTTGTGGATGAAGAAAAGAAAGAAACCAAATATCTCTTGGTCAGCCTGTGAGATATTTTTGGTGATCATTTTGCAGAGGAACAATTTCACAAGCTGGTCTGCATTAATGTTTGCATTGCTTCCACTCTGTAGCAAAATATCAGCCTGCAGTTTTGCTGACCATTTCTTGAAATTTCTTGATCATCTATAATAGTTCCAAACACAGAAGCAGCTAATAATCTGAATGACAGGTACTGGTGGAAATCTCAAAAACTATGTTGATTATTTACTTTAATAAGTGATAAATATTATTCTAACTAGTGCTACCTTTTCTAAACGATGTTATATTTTTTATTTTAAAACCTGCTTGCATGAGCTTAAAAGAAAGTGAAGAAAACCATACTCAGAGCTTAATTTTGACTGAATTTAGCAACTTCTGTTCTGGAACAGATGAGATTATTTGAAATCTCAGTTCACAAAATCCTTTGTCAAACTCTTACCTTTTATAACTCTCCATAGGAATAGGTACAAATTTGGCTTGTAATTCTGTTACAGAAAGGCAATGGGTTTCTGTTCAGTGGGTTTACAGATGCTTGCAAACTGAATTATGACGGATGGTACTGATGTTCCTTTGGATTAGTGATTCACATGGACAAAACAGAAATTTGTAGCTCCTTTGGAAGACTAGCGCAGGCTCAATATTGTACAGAAATACTACAGGGCTGAAAAATCCTGAGCAAACCTCATTTCTGTCTATTTGCCTCTTGTAAACAATAGAGCAGGATCTCTCTGTAGCTTTTGAAAGCCCAAGGACAGGGCAAGAGGGAATGGCCTTAAAGGGGAAAAGGATAGATTATATATTAGGAAGAAATTCATCACTTGAGGGTGCTGAGGCACTGGAAAAAATTGTCTGGAGAAGTTGTGGATGCCCCATCACTGGAAGTGTTCAAAGACATGCTGGATTTGGTTTTCAGTAACCTTGTCTAGTGGATGGTGTCCCTGCCCATGGCAGGGGAGTTGGGATGCAGTACTCTTTTAAGATTCCTTCCAACCCAGACCATTCTAGGATTCTAGGATTTCTGCTAGTAACGATCTGCAGTTGTAGATTTGCAGTGGAGGAGATATAGTACCAAGCCTCAACTACAGAACAGGTGTGCTACATTCATGGCCAACACACTGGCACTTGTCCCCATCCTTCCCTAAATGTCTTCTGTATGAGAAAATTTTTATCTGCACAGTAATATATTGGTAATTTAACTTGATCACAGTAAGTTCCAAAGTAAATAACAAAGCCATTTAACACCTACCTTGCCCTCTCTGATATCTGTTCCACACAAGTAGCTTTCATCTCTAATTAAAAAAAAAAAAAAGTCAAGCCTTTTTCAGGCAAGGGAAAATATGCGTTCCCATTGTGGTGGTTTGAACTCAGTTGGATGAGTTTTTGTAGATGCAACTTAGAGAAACATTAAAAAGGTTCCTAACATGATTTAATTGCCTAGGAGAGAAGTAAATATTAGAAGGTGTAATGGTCATCCATATATTAAAAAAAACTCTGTGATTCCAAGGAGCGCTTGTAAAACCTTTCTAAGTGCAATAAACCATTCCAGGTTCCAAACTTCGAAAAGGAGTTAACTTTCAGATTACTATGATTTGTGCTTCCTATTGACATCATTACCAGGAAACAGAAGAGAAGCTTAAAAAAAGATAATGTTTTAGTAGAATATCAGGAAATGCTTTCTCTATTGTACAGCTTGGCTGTGAAACACAATTTCAAGCAAATCTGTAAAGTGATATATTTCATCATTTGATGGAAGCATGAAGAGTAAACATGCATTTTATTTGGGATGCAAGTGAAATAATGGATCCCTTTTACTCCTAATATCTGTAGCCAAGATGATATTCTTGTCTTCAGAGTGCACATGTATTACATAGAATTGTAGATCACCCACTACATCACTCACTCTGGGCAAAGATCTTCTTGTGAAGATCTCTCAGAGGAGGTTTCAGATCAGACGCTAGTGAAGAGCCCAAGAAAAGCAGTTTCTTTTTCAATAGTTCAAGAAAATTGACACCTTAGTGATGCAGGACCTCAGTGACATCTCTTTGCTAATTATTCCCAAATCTTCCTCAACCCCACAGTTTGGTGCAAGTATATCTAAGGTCAGAGCAATGGAGATTTGTGCCTGTTTTACAAGTGGCAAAGACTAACCCCTGGCTTGCAAAAGAAAATTAATAGGTAGAATATCCGAAATGCCTTATTTCTCCTTTTAAAGGTCTGCTGGGATTCACAAAAGTATAAGAACTTCAAGTTAGTGTCCACCTATTCCACTTTTTCCATAGTGTGAAGCACAGAATCAGCACACACTGAAAAAGAGTAGTAACTACACCAAATCAGTTTAGGCTTTCTCTACATATATCAGAGTCAAAGGACTTTACTGTATGTTTTGTTGCTTTTAAAAAAATGTTAGCTGCTGAGCAATTTTTGTTGATTTAGTGCACATGGAAGAATATTTTCCAGCAATTTTGAATTATTGAATTACTGTTTTATTGCAGCATTGTGTAAGAGAGAGTACAATAGGAACAAAAATGCTTTGTTTTCAAGACAGGATAAAATTTTAAAGATACATTAAAAGACTATCATCATTATGCTTGAAAAAACTATAAAACCACACATTAAATTTGCACAGTATTTTTTTTTCTGAACATGTTATGGATATTTTAGCATAATTTAATTGAGAGACACAGGACTGATTTTGAATTTAAAGTGAGTTGCAGTCTTCAGGTATCTCTGAAATATCTTTTATACCTAGACTCTTATTTACATAGCCAGTACCACATGAATACGTGTATGTACTGCCACAGAAGAGAAAAAGTGAATCTAACACTAGCAAAAAATCAGTAAAAGGGTTTTGTTTTTTTTTTTAACTTCTGACTTACTGCTTGTAAATCAATGTTAAAAAGCATGTGTTGAAAAAGTAAAAAAGCAACCATAGGTTGTGGCAGGATGTTCCCTGCCCTGAAATGCCACAGAAAGCTTATCTCTTTGTCCATCATCTGGTGCAGGTGATATCACCCATGCTGGACAGATGCCCAGCAGGGAGTTACCTCTGACACCAAGGGGGCGAGATCCCCAGCTGAGAAATAAAACATCATTGCCTTCAAAATGAGATGTAGAGAGAGATAAATTAGGAATAATTGACTGAAAAATACTACTTTTACACTTTAAAAGCCACACAACTTTTCAAAGAGGCAGAAGTCTCCTACATACTCCTTGGAAATATGTAGGGTTCCTCCCCAAAGCACTGGACGCATCTTTGTGATAACTTTTCCAGAAAAGTGGAGTCACCACCCCTGGAGGTGCTTAAAAAATGATTTGATGTGGCACTGGGTGCCATGGTTTAGTTGAGGTGTAGGGCATGGGTTGGACTCAATGATCTTGAAGGTCTCTTCCAACCTAGTGATTCTGTCAAATTTAGAGCACAGGAGTTTTGGTGTATTCCCCATCAGAAATTGAATGGTAAGATACATAGAATCCTAATCTATACTATTTCATCACTAGCTGTAATATAAGTACCTTATTACAGTGCACTGAATTGTTTAGCTACTAGTAGTGTTTCTCGTGTTTCTTCTGTGTAGTAAGTCATCTTTTAAAATTTTATGTCTATTAAATGGGTATCTATTAAATAAATAATTTATTTTGTAATAGACCTAATTGGCCATTGTTAAGAGCTTGCAAACAAGAGTGTGTTTTGGGGTGCTAGCTGCCTCAATAAACTACTATCTACTGTCAGAGGCCTGGGCAGAGGCAAAACTTGTTTAAACTTCCATCTCCATTCATAACAAGGTTCAAGAGACATTTTTCTCATAAGGCTTGTAAGTAGACTTTAGTTCTTGATATATTTACATCATGATACATTTAAAATTTCAAATTTATTTTGTTACACATAGCCTTGGAGTTAAGGGATATTCTTTTTGAGACATGAAAGAGTAAGACTAACGGTTGAGAAAATGCAATTTGATAAAAACAGTAAGTTCCTTTTTGAAATAGTTTAATTGGTTTAAATTTGGGTTTTTCTTTGCTATATCTCTACATCAATATTCCTGCTAAATAAAGGGGCCTATGTCTATAATTCTTTGTGGTTTCCTCAATTCCAGCTATCTTTGAAAACATTGGGGCACTTTTCACTTGCTAAAAAATCATGCATACAGAAATAACCTGAGGAAGGAAATCAGAGTTAACATAGATTTCACGTATGGCAGCCAAAAAATACAGGAAGATCAAACATGTTCAGGAAAATTATGACTGGGAGGATGGGACGGAGACAGGGCATGAAATACTTCAGTTTTCATATGCTGCTACAAAAGGTAAACAGCCAAGCAAATGTGCTCTTGTATCTGTGGAGAGATGTGTTACAGCTGGAGCACTCATCATCAGAATGTTTGTATGCTGAATGGTTTTGCCTCTGTGCATGTGAAGCGTCATTGTGCAGGGGAGCTATTGAGTATCTGGGATATTAATTCAGGCATTCTGAGAGAAAAAAAGACATTAGAAATTCTACTAACTGACTAATGGCTTTAGTTTTGATTTTGAAGGGAAATAATGGCAGCTGTGAAGAAAAGCTGTACTGAGCCCAGGAAAAAACACTCAACATATCTCTGAAACAAAGATTATTTGTAACTCCTGACTCACCTTTGTCCCTAAGGAAGGTCATGGATAGCAGAACCAAATTGTGTCTTGCTTACTTGCTGCCCACTCCAATTACAATTCCTGCTTTTGTATTTCCCAATGGTCCTGCGGGATTAAGACATATTGCTGGAAAATAAGAGCTGTCTGTTCAAGTAGTCATAGAGTGGCAAGGATCCCTGTAATCTTAATAAGAGGGTTTGACCACACCTAGTCTGTATTTCAATAAGATGCCTAAGGAAGAGGGCAAGGACTGGTTGAACATACCAGAGTATTTCACACTGTCATCCATTGCTGTAAAGATTGAGGTAGTCAGGGCAAATCACTGGCTCTGCTTTGAGATGAATTCAGCATATATATTATACAAGACTTGAGCTGCCTGAGGATTTGAGGAACTCAAGCTGCCCTCCACACAAAACCAGATCTCAGGTACCACTCTGGTCACAGTGAAACAAGTAGTCTTGGTGACCTGCCACAGAAATTTCCTCTCCAAAACTGACCTACTAATTTACTTTAAAATGTTCACAAGGACAGATAACCTTTCACAGAAGTTGTTTGGAATATTCTCTTGAACCTAAGAAATAAAAAGACATTACCCTGACTAAGATAATCTATCTGTCTGTCTTAAAGGAAGACTGCCAAAATGTCACTTAGAAATGTATTACCTATGCTGATCTAATACATTCAGAATTTAGACAAGTGGGATTTCAGCTCTCTTTGTTTCCTCAGAACTTCCTGGTGAATAACTACAGCTCCAAGATGTAGGCAGTTCACCCTGAGCAGCTCCGCGCCCTTTTTGCCAGCTCTGTCATACCCAGGGCTGAGACGCTGAATTCATCTCAGTACTGAAGAGTGCTGACCCTGGGCAGCCATCCCTAACCAGTTTTTAAATTATCAGACTGGCAAGCAACATGTCTGAGATCTCTATTTACCTGCCAGCCGACCACCACTTTCCAGTAGTGATTGCTTGCTCCAGCTACACCACATAGTCGGGACACTCCAGAAATCTGAAGATGGGATTCAGTTGGGCAGTTTGCCAGCATACATATCTCATAGGGGTTCATTTTAAGGGGGTGGGGGGGAAAAACATGCCTTTATCAATTTTAGGTTAATCTTGAGATAAAGAAACTCTGCAAAAACCTATCCCTTCCACACACCTCCTAATCCAATCCTATCCCCCAGCTGAAAACGGCACCAGGCAGTTACAGGAGTCAGCTGTAGAGTTTAAATACCCTACTTTGGTCTTCCTTTAAACCTGTGCATGATTTACTGCTCCAGAGGGATCCTTATAACTTTGGGAGGCCTAATGAGATTAATCCAAGGGTAAATAGCTGGCTGATGCCATCATAAGAGTTCTTCTAGTACATTTCAAAGTTTTGGGGAATATAGAGGAGTCCTTGTTAATTGCAATTTGGCAAAAGTAGTAATTTTCAAGATGGGCAAGAAGGATGACCTAGGAAATGATCATGTCTTTAAATCACAGGAGTTCAGAGAAGTGGCCTAACTCAGGTCATATATTCCACAAATCAGACATCTTTCTTACTTTACTGGCATGTAACTTTAGGTAACGATCATTCCAAAATAAATTTCACAATTGTAATATTTTTACATCTTTTGAATGTGTAATAAGTCCACAGAATACACAAACTCTTTGAATATACTTGAAGAATTGAGATTTTGATCAAGTGAACCCATGGGAACTGAAGGACTTACCATTCTTTTGGAAATTTTTTTTGTTTGGACTGCATGGAGTTCATGCACAAAACTCTGGGATGCACCACCACTGGGATTTCAAACCTCAGATACAGCTTTCAGCAGCTCATTAGCTGTGGGATGGCACTAGAAATTAGGCAGGGGACCACTGGCACAAAATAGGATTTAACAGTTTACTAACGCCTTGATGAGGGCTTCAAGGATGTCAGTGGCATTTGGAAAACAGAAGGGGCAAATGGGAACATTTTGCACTCACTAACTGTAGCTCAGATGTTTGCTGGGTTGAGATGCAGTTTAACACAGCAGAGAATGGGCATAACAGAAAAGTCCATTAAAAACATTAAAGCTGAGTTCTTTCAGGATGTAGCTGACATTTACTGATCATCAGAACAGATTCTGAGTGGTTTCTGGTTTGCTGTCATGGAGCGAGCCAGAGGGGAGGAACTATGGTGCATAGTCCTTACACACATTCCCACCAATGTGAACCATGCCCCATTTGTGGAGGGTAAATTTTGTTTTCACCAAGAATATTAGGTGGTGAGGTGATGAACAGATCTTTTCAGACATTTTATTATTGCTTTTTTGCAGAGTATTATAGAACTGCAAAGATAAGGGAAATCAAGAAACTGTCTACAGGTGCTCAAATATGAGTTAGGAATAGTTGTGTTTACCAGGGTCAAGGAAAGCACTATGTAGCCTGATGTACCAAGGCTGCAGATACTCCTGCTACAAGAATACTATGGTACAATACATGACATGCTTAGAAGCAAGTAGCTTAATAGAGTTTGCTGGGTGTATCAAGGGGAAATTAACCAGCAGCCTGGATGACACATCCCTGGAGCTCTAGTGCTTAGCTATCCAACTGAACAACAGAAACATGAAATAGGTAATCTCCCCGGCAACAAACATAACTGAGTGTTTGCCTGCAAAACTACCTCTAGGTTCAGGGCCAAGGCGTATCACTACCAATGATGAACATTTCATTTTAATGTATCTGACATTCATCACTTTCCTTTAATAAACAGCAGCCTCATAAATGATGGCAGATGATCGAGGCTCAGAATTCTGCAATAAACAGAAATAATAAGAGATCTACTCTAAAGTTGTAGTGGCAGAATGGAAATTTCAATAAGTATTCATGGCCAGGTGAAACGGGGGTCTGGTCTAGTGGAAGGGGGGTTGCAATGAGTTGTGTTGTAAGGTCAGAGCATTCTATGATTCTATTGAGTCTTTGGACATCTTCCTTCATTGATAATAAATAAGTACAGATACAATGATACATCATTACCATCACTGGAAAACTCAGACCTTTACTCAAACACATAGTTAGCATTACATTTAATTTTATTTCTTGAAAATCTTTTTTTGTGCTTCTAGGAGTTCTGTTTCTTTCTTATCCAAAGGATATGATTGTCCTTCAGCTTCCTGAAGCTGAGTTTTCTCTGACTTTTGTAGGTGTTACTGTGGCATAATGACAACTAAGAGCAGTTGAAACAGCTGGTGTATTGTTAACTTACAATCAGTACTTTGCCTCCTGTCCTAGCTTAATCTATGCTATAGCCTGCTTTAACTAGCAAGCTTCAGCAGCTACAGTCTAAAAAAGAGCAGTGAAGTGATTTATGCTGCATCTCAGGAGTCTGGCTCTCAGAAGTCATCGCAGAAGATTCCTATTTTAATACATGCCAAGTGCTGCTGCAATATCCTTCTTCCAGACACCAACACGTGTCCAAACTATCTGACAAGGAGTTGAGAGACATCCAACCACCACATTCAGGTGAATTAAAATGTTAATTTCCACCACCTCTTGTTGTTGCCCTCAGCAGTCTCTTGTTCTTCCAGTCTGGTCTGGAAAAAACATTGCAGCAGAAGGCTTTGACCAGTATTTAGTAAGAGGTTGTCTTTGTTCTGCTCCCTCTATATCTTCAGCGACTTTTCTGTTTCTTGCAACTGTTTTTATCCCTAATGCCCTGTCCATATGGCTAGAGATGACTGAACTGAATAAACAGTGTGAGGCGCACAGCAAAAAGAAGGCATTCACATTTTAAAGACATCAAAAATGTTCCCAATGACAGTCTTCAGAGCGAGGTATGCTGTACAGCAGGGTCCTCCCATTGCTGCAAACTGCAGTGAGTTTGCATAAAACGAGGTACAAAGCTAAGCATGGTGAACAAAAAACCAAGCACAGTCAAGTGTTTGCAGGCATTTGGGATGATTCATTTGCAGAACAACAGAATATAGGCACACTATGAAACAGGCAGATTGTAAGATATTATATACTAATAGAAAGGCATTCAAATCTACTTAGTTCCTGCATAACCTGCATAAAACATAAATATATGATAGATGAAAGCTATTCAATAATTGCAAGTAATTGCCACAATTACCTTCCCTGCAGACTGCAATTGCCTGCTTGAGGAAATATTTGCAAATCGGTTTGGCCTATTTAAAAAAAATATTATTCTTTTTTTCCACTTTACTTTACTCCATAGGAAAATGTCTTTCTACTTATCTCTTTCCCTTTGAATTTATTTGATAAGTTTGTCAATACAAGTGCACACAGCTGTAGTTGAAGAGCATCTGAGAGGCATGTCTGTGCCAACGCATGGAAAGGGGAATTAAATACATTCTGAAAAGGCAAAGTAATTGAAGCTACCAAAGCTATGACAGTACAAGCTTTGATTTTCAGCTCATACTAGCAGACTAAACTGACAGGATCAGAGCACTTCTCAAGCTTGCTTTTAGGGGGAAAGAGTGGGGAGGAGAAGAGATCAAGCTATGCGGATTGGTGCTAAATGGCAAGTTTTTAAGAATAAAATGCACATCTACCACCAAACTATTTAAATAATGGATTGTAAGTGCCTTTCAAATAATCTAGAATAGCAAAAGGTCTCCTAAAGGTTACATCATACTTACAGCTGAAAATTTCTTGTCACCTTCAAAGTAAATTTCTTTCTATTGTGTGTAGTTCAGTGTGAGCCACTCTCTCTTCTCTATGCATCCAGGATAAATTAAGAGGCACTGGATTTCAGAGATCTTAGATTTTGAAATTATGTTTCCTCAACTGCAAAACTGAATTACAATACTTACCTGCCTACAAAAAGGCTGCTATTCTGTGAAGTTTTCCTGGCAGGGTGTGATGACTGTCTGGCACTGCATGCAACACTGAACTGCTACATCTTGCCATTAAAAGTTCTTAGCTGCTGGCACAGAGCATGAACTGGATGCTGTTTATGACCTTCCATCATCCTGAGTAGTCGTTTTTCATGGGAGACCATTCCCTCTCCAGTCAAATCCAGGCATCTGTCTATTTATTTAAGCTGGTTTCATGGGGATTGCATGCTGCAGCTAGAAAAGTCTGCTGAAGGCTTTTTCACTGTTTCAGAGGATTTCTTTCTGCCTAAGCTGGGTGTGGCAATTAGAAGAGAGAATCTTTTTTAAACACCAAATAATTTTAAACACTCACCAGAGTGTGCTCCTCACTAGAAACTGATGCCTTTCTGGCCTGTAATTTCCTTTCCCAGCGGCCTTGTTGGTGGAATTATATATTTATTAGTTGTTGCATAAGCTTGCTTCTCTGAAGGCAACTTAAAAATGCTCCACCAGCTGAGCAAATTTGAAAGTGGACCTTGCAAAGTTTTGCATATGGAAAACAGCACTTTATCAAGAACTTAGTAAATAGACAAGTACAAGAAGCCCCAAAAATGTGGTTATTACTCATCACACAGATCAAAAGTTACAGAAATTATCAATTGTTACTTTTCATATTCCATTGGCAGTAACAATAGGTCATAAAGAGTATGACTACAAAAGAAAGTGGTCGTTAGAGAAATATTGCTCATTTATTTGTTTAAAGTACAGCCTAACACATGATTGTGAGAATTGCTACACTATCTCCTCCCCATAAGGAAATGTCAGGTTAAACCTAAGACTTATTATTCCCCAAATACAAATTTGATCACCCTTGCAAACCTGACCGAAATCCTTTCCTTGTCCAGTCTCGTGGAATAAAGGTCCTGGAATAAAGGTCAGAATAGTGCAAAGTACATTCAAAAAATCTAAAGATGAAGTAATGCCTGCAGTGTGGCAGAGAACTCTGCTATCAGCACTGCAGTCCGTAAGTCTCTGCCTTTTCTACTCTGCATAAAAGAAGTCAGGTATCAAGAATACATGTACTTGGGGCTGATCTCCCCCTATGTCTTTGCTGGATACCCTCCCTAAAGATTTCCACCCTTGACAAAACATTCTATCACCTGAGCAAGCAGAGCTGAGGGAGCTTCTAAAAAGTCAGCGACATATACAAATAGGTAGATAGGTAAGGAGTTGTTCAACAGAGACTTCAAGACAATTGCTAAAATATTAATTACAGCTTCAGATGGTGAAATAAATGCCCACCTCTTTTGTCTTACAACAGTATTTGTAGGCGCTACTTTCCTGCTATGACTAATACCTATAGTGAAAAGTAGTTTGTAGATGAAACTAGTACAGATCAGCTTAATTTTTTACCTTAAATCTATTGCTGAATCTGATCATGCAATTTTGATTTATTTTACAGTGGTTTTTTTTTCTTTTATCTTTGTGGAACTTTCAGAGTTTTTCACAAATATTTAACCATTTTTAGAATTTAGGATGTCCCAGTAATTTGTTGTCTGAAAATTATGTATTTGAAAAGAATATATATGATAATAAAGTACTAAATGATCATAGTAATCATATGTCATTGCACCATAGGCTTAAATGTTCATGGTTTCTGGGTTTGAATTTTTTTTAATACTGATTCGGATTCTTGGCTTAAATAAAGAGGTAGATTGTAGTTACAGAGATCCCTAATTTAATGTAAAGTATCTGGAGAGGTTTCCTGATATTGTCAAGATTTATTTCCTTTGTCTATTTCTGTAGTTGCTAGTCAGACATGTTCTTAACTCTCTATGCTTATTGCCTATATAATAATTCCAATCCTGCCTTACATTGTCTATAAAACCCTATTCTCTTTACCACAGGATTATCAAAATATTATAGCCTTGACATTGGAATCACATAATTTCAATCAGTTCAACTGATTAAGGAAGTGGAGTCCGAACAGGTTAAATAGTTTAAAAAGACCTCCTGTAAATCTTTAAATTTGAATTCTGATAAATTAGAGAGCTTACCAGAGTCATTAAAGGCTGAAATATGCACCATTCCTTTTATAATGTACAAGGATCTGGCCTAAAGATATGTCTGTAAATTTAAAGTTAAATGAAATATAATTTTGTCATGAAAATAAATAAACACAAGAAAGCAGGAAGCGGGTTGAGACTGGCTTGTATGGAGATCCATGGTCAAACTGTTAAAGCTGTACTGAAACCTCTTAAGAATGGAAGAGTGATTTTATCTGCACAATAAGAATTATGGCATTTATCTGCCAATATAAATAAATCTTTAAATAAAAATTTGGTAATTTTTGTTAGTACAATATAATAATTCTTTATATATGTCACTATTTGAATAAAATGGTACTTTTAAACAGTTTTCCAATCATTTTAGATTTTGGCAATTTTTTTTTTGCTTATTTTGAAATCACAGGTGATTTCTTGAATTCTTGCAGTTTAAAGTTACTCAGTCATTCTATTCTCTCCTCAGTCTGACTGTGTTGCAAGCTTCTAATTCAATACCTTCCAATGAAGTTTGCTTTCTGAAATAATTTTTTAATGCATCAGTTGCCAGTAAAGTGGCTTTGTAAATGCTAGTAGATCAATAATCCATCAAAGGAGCAAAATGTTTTGTCATCCTACATTGATTCAAGGAAGGTAAAAATGAGCAATGTTTCTGTACCACGTTTCATTCCCTCTTAGTGAGGAATCATCTAGCTTGCATATATCCCCTATGCAGCTGCTCACGGTGTACACAAGATAGACTATCCAGAACACATCCCACTCAGGAATTTAGATGCACATGGGATGTGCCTACGTTGTCTTCCTCTGCCAGCACTTGCATCTCTGTGATTAAGTTATCGCAAGCCAAATTTTAATCTGAAATTAGAACATTAACAAATTTCACAAGAGTTTGGCTCAAGATTAAACTTTCAACCTTAACATCCCCTAACAATTTTTATTTCCAGATATAAACAGTGATGCAGAAAAACCCCTGTTTCTGACTATTTTCTTCACCTAATAAAAACTGATAGCTCTTATGTCACCTTTTTAACCCCATATAGAACTTGATGCCTTAAATTTTTTATTAACAGGATTATTAACAAGATTATGAAGACTTAGTTCCATGTGCATAATTATAAAACATGTTAGTAACACTGTCTCTTGCTACACTTTTTCCAAAATAATTCTTTCAAGTGCTATGTATTTTTTAAATATTGCTGTGCAAAAATATTTTGCCTGAATGCAAGTTAATTTGGAAGATAATAAACCTTTTCAAAATGCCAAAGTGGTTCCTTAAGTATGAAATCCTGTAATAAACTAATATAAGGAGAAGAGGACACATTTTGTGCTATTTATCAGGCAGAAATTTTGTGATGAATGTCTGATACCTTGCTAGATGCTCTACTGATTATTAGTAAGGGCAATTTGCAAAGCAAATCACAGCAGAGCAGATGCACAGTCAACAAAAATCACTGTTTATTGGTGATTTGCTATTTGGACTAAATTCATCAGATACAGTCTGGAATATTAAAAGAGTCAAAGATACTGGGTTCCAGACTAGGAGCTCAAAAGCAGAAATAAAGGTAATGAGATACATTAAGTGCATCTCAAAGTTCAAAACACATGACTACAGCCATAGTTCACAGAAGGAGTTTAGAAAGAACATGTTGCCATTTTGACTGTGTACACCAACACATGAAGATCATTGGGAAGGGATAAAAACAGACATGAGATTATCTTCTAGAAACTGGTTAAATGAAGTTGAAGATGTTAGTAAGAAAGGCCCCCAGGGAGTTCAGACCTGAGAGCATGATACTGCAAAAAAGTTATTGGTGGTTATTCTAAAAAATTTTCCAAGTTGTACTTTTCTATGTTACAGTACTGGTGAAAGTCTGACATCTGTACTCTTGAATAGTGGAACATGGAGGGAAATGGTCTGTGAGAGGTGAGCAGTTTTGTTTGCTTGCTTTCTCTTTGCATTTGCACACAATAAGACAAAATTAGCAAAATGAACATCTATCTTCAATGCAAAGCAGCACCAAAATAATGTTCCCATATCCAAAAATAAGGTGGGTAAAAGCATCAGAATTACAAACTCCATTAACACTTGAGTTCAAACTTGACAGTATTTGATAAACTCTTAAGGAAAGCAGAGAAGGCTCCTGAATTTTCACAGAAACAAGCAGAGGAGTACATAAGCTAAAAGCCTGTGAATCACCAAGAGATATCAGAGACATTTCCAAAAGTGAGCCTTATTAAATGTCACTGGAATTCAGTATGCAACAAAAAGTATATGCCCACACACTACGGCCAGTTAAGAGTGGGTACTCTCAACCAAGAGATCTTCTTGAAAGATATCAGCATGGCAATTCTTCATCTTGACATGAAAGAAACATATTTTTTTTTTAATTCACATGAAAATCATCAGTGATCCAAGTAGTTAATAACTAAATAAATTTTTTCCCTAGGTTCAAATGAATAGAAGCAATGAAAAATGCATACGGCCAAAAATAAGCCAGGCAAGTAAAAGAGATGATATCCCCAACACTGTTAAAAATAGTCCTTGGAAGAGGAAGCAGTTTATTGTTGCCAGAAAAAAAACCTATTAACTTCCCTGAGACAGTCTTCCACATCAAGTAAATAGGAGATTATGCTTATGAAGTGTTTCAATTTTAGATGAAGTATCTGTTATGAAATTAGCTTGGAGACACATTTCACAACAAAATACAGCTGAAATCCTACTTCCCATTATTCCCATGCAAAATATCTAAGTGGAAAATAGTAGGAAAATACTAAAATATCTCCTACCAGAATGATGCACACAGGCTTTGATGCTCATTCAGTTAAAAAGCAAAACAGCACTGGTGAAATACAGTTTATCACCATTGACTTTTTAAGACCTGCATTAGAAATTAACATAGGATATCTACTGACCTGCTGGTATGTATTGACAAAAAGGCAAAACAATATACTCAAAATATGAAGTTCCAGGAATCACCAATATTTTTTGGAAACCAGATTGTCTCCACCTCTGGTGGGAAACAGCCATCACTAACAGCAGAGGCAGGCAGTAATCAGACATAAATGGGCACCCACAGCACCTAAGGGATATCTGCATATCCCAGCAGGCAGAGAATTTAGGAGCCAAGATGTTTGCTCAAAAATCCTCATAGACACTATTATTACATTAGGCTGTAATAAAGAAGTCCCAGAGCACACCGCAGCTAAAAGCAATAGATTAAACAAAGCTAAACAGTGTGCTGACATCTACAAAGCACTTCATATAAAAGCACTTCAGGCTAGCTCACTGGCTATTTTTCAGATTTATTATACAGCATTGATGTTTATTAGCTGTTTGTTACATTTGGCTGGGAGGAAGGCAACAAAGAATGGTAACTTTTAAGAGCATGCAGCCTAAGCCATATTGATTAGCAAAAAACTCTTGATCAGCAAGATAACTAATGATCCAAATGTGCTTTGAATTCCCAGATTTAGAATGGCTTTTCATGCTGAAACAACCTTTACACTGTAAAGACATGACTTTACCAAACTTTCTCTTTTCTTCCAGAAAAGAGCACAACTATCAGTGGGTTTGATGCCACTACAGGGGAATCAGAAGGTCTGCCTCTTCTCAACTTCACTGCTTTCAAAGTTTAATAAACTGTTGAAGGGATGGGGGAGAAGAAGACAGCAAAGTGGAGAAAGATGTCTTGAGTCCAATTGCCAGTGCATGTTCATAAAAAGGCACATACTCAAAGATTCCTTGGTTGTAGCCAGAACATACTGTACAAAATACATAGAGGTTTCATGCCATATATGCCTTATTTATGTTTTGAACTGAGCTTCAGACAGAGGCTTCTGAGAACAGGAATATTTTGTTATCAGCCCACAACATAATGGTGAGCTTCATGGCTTTTCTTTAACACAGTAACAGTAATACAAGACTTGTCAGATTTGATGAAGCATCTGACCAACTGTTCCCATAACTCTGCTCTATCTTCATGTTCTTGGAGCAAGATTATTCTCTGCTTTTGCATGTTTCCCTGTCAGAGTCCTTCATTACTCTGACAGCAATTTGCCTCTGCCAGAATGAGTCGAGACAACTGAAATAAGACTTGATTGTCATAAGAGATGTCTCCCAATGCTATTTTCTACTGCATTTCACAAGCTTCACTATGGACAAAGAAACAAGGGAACAAGGGCAAGACCTAGAATAGCACTGCATTCAGGGTTTTCTGCAGGTGAACCTAATCACTGGTATATTTTCTGTTGCCATTAAAAAAAAAAAAAAGGGTTGTGACCTATGAGCTTTCCATGCCTCTTCAGTAACATTTCATACACCATGATACACTATATTTCTGCTTTAATTATTGGAAGGTTAATAAAGCCATAGAACATCTGAAGGGCTCTCACAAAAGTTATTGCACAGCACACTTACTTTCCTGTCTTGTCTTTTACATGGTATTCTGATTCTATGTCGTGTTAGAAACACTGTTGTACAAAGGTGTGATAAGAGTAAAGGGAACTGATTTAAGGTGATTGATGTTAAATTGCACATGAGGAAAAATTTCTTCGACGAAATACTTGCCAAAAATCAGAATATAGCCAGGCTGACAAGGGATGTAGATGAGTCACCATCCCTGGAGATATTTAGAAGACCTGTAGGAATGACATTTAAGGGATGTAGTTGTGGTGGATGATTTAGTGATGGACTTGGAACTACTACATTTTGCTAAGTTCTTGACCTTTCAGAGAACAACTACATTGATTTTATCTTCTACTGACCTTTTTTCCTGGACAAACTTCCTTTCAAATAACTCCCATAGAATAATTTGGTACAGGATCATGCATTTTGTATCTAGAACTGTGAGATGTTCGTGAGACATGACAAGGAAGAAAAAAATTCTCTTGTAGAATAAAAACTTGAAGTATCATATTGACAAAAAGCCCCTCATGCTCATGCACTTTCTCCTTTAGTACTTCAAGGAATAAATCTGATGTTGCCCTCTTGCTTTTCTTTTAGGCTCACTGACTCAAGTGCATATTTGAGGAAGAAAAAACTCTTACTCTACATTTTCTAGAGAA
>VWYE01011285.1:103432-138014 GCA_013398995.1 Alaudala cheleensis
CCTCTCCTCTCTCTTTCCTCTTCAGAGCAAACTCCACTTCTCCTGTGTAATGGGCTTCCTCTATTGTGAGAGCAGGCAAAAGGAAAATATTCTGTCTGAAGAGAAAGTAGAGCAGACCAAGCAGGAGTAAGCGACTGGTGATCATACAAACCTCCAAGCTCCTCTATCCAGGTTTTCCCTTTCCTTAGATATATCTGGACCATGCTGCCCACAGCTCACTTTGAAACTTCTCACTGTCCTACCCTTGAAACAGCTCTGTTTTCCTATGAAAAAAAAAATCAACTTCATGTCCCATTGAAAAATCTGTGGTCAGAGGGATGATTAAGGCACATAAAAATAGTAAGTCTGAAGCAGCAAGGCCAGCTGGGTATTTTTCCAAGGAATAGGTATAGCGAGTGTGCAGTAGTAAGTATTATTCCACTAAAATCAAAATCCACTCTGGAAGCACTTAAGAATCCAATTCACATTGCACACCCAGTGTCAGACGTTAAAGGTCTGACCAACCCCACTTTGGGGCACCCACACCACCCCAGGGCATGACCATGATGAGCTCAAACTGGGTTTCTCTGTGTGGGTGTTGAATCTATGCCATGGGATGCTGATCTTCAGACACATCTCTTGGTGGACCCCTCACACCACCATCTCAGGTCTAGCTCCTGCTTTGCAATTCCCTAACTTTCTATCCTGTGATTGTTGCAGACCACAGCTCTGACCCCTACTAAGACCTGTAAGGGTGGCCATGACCTGTGTGGGGGAGACTATATCTCAGCCCCTTGTGGGTGGTCTCAATGCTCCCTAATGCTGACTTTCCATGCCAGGATTCCTGTCATTAATACCAGGGATTCATTTCTAAGGATGGCTTGGGATTAATAGAAACATTTTAAATTTTTAGCCAGTACTCCAAATTTGGAATTATCATATGTCCAACAGCAATAATCAAACTACCTTTTTATAAATGCATAATTCAAGTTGAGCTTCTAGGTGGTTTGTCATTGCCTCAAGCCTTTTATACCTTCCCTAACACTACAGTAGTTCCTAGAATCTTTCCTAGCTGATGACAATGTGATTATTATTAATTGTAATACATTGTAATACTTTAAAGTATCTTTTTAAATAAAAAATATTTTAACACTGATATATTTCTTTACATCCTCACACACATTAAGGGTTCCCTTTAATAATTTTGCTTACTTGTCTCAAAAAGTGAGAGAATCTTTAGTAATCACCTTTAGTACTGTGATTGCTCAGCAAAAGATATATTTAGATCTAGTGAGCACTTTACATAGCCAACCCAGTTAGAAAAAAATGTTGGCAATATGAAATGGTTATTTCCTCCTGCGGATGCATAAATAATAAGCATACAGTTGTAGTCAGTGACAACATTGAGACTTCATTGGCAGGGGCACAAACACAGGAAAAGAAATGGCAGTGATCCAATATATTGATAGTGAAAACTGTGATATCCTAAACCTAGATTCAGGAAATCAATATTGAAGTAATTAAATTCAACTAAATGTATTAAGGGCAAATAGATTTATATCAAATGATTGCATGACTTTTCAGTCTCATCTAGGATTCCTAGTGATATGCAAGAAAACCATTTTAGGTTGAGACCTCCTTTGCATAAAGACTAGATTATGCTCTTCAAGTTAAGTTTAAGTCAACCCATCAATAGACAAAGAAAGCCCGCACAGAACTCTTGAGTTCCCAACTGTAGTCTGCCTTAAGGTGAGCTGATCCTGGCACATGTAATCTAAATGTCAAATCAGAGGCCAACAGGGTGCCCTAGAAATCATTGGGCAGTCTTTTGAGATAGGAAGACAGCTTTCTTTGTGTCAGTGGAGAGAAGTGTCTGAGGAGGGCACTAAAAATGGTTGATTTTATTTTACTGGCTCTGTAGACTCATTCTTTTTAAATTTCTGCTTGACATTTTCAGGCAGTTTACATTTCTGCTTTCTTCCTATGGTTATACTTACTGTTTCACCATTTAAAAGTATTTATGTTCCATAAATCTCTGTGTCTGCATGGGTTCTGACTAAAGACAGTTCATCTATCTGAGATACTTATGTGTACAAATATTTTGGTTTTCCTCAAAATTTAGTTGTTTAGATTATATATTCTGATTTAATGCAACAAAGCCCCAAAGAGAATAATCATTTTTAAAACATGAAAATAATATATTTTTAACAAAACATTCTCATTGGGCTTTACAATGCATACTAAACACTGCTTTCTAGGAAGTGAAAAATGTTTCCTTATGAACTATGCAAATCCAAGTTGTTCTTTCAAAAAGAAGAGTACAGCTTTCTATTTCTATGACTAAATAATCTCCTTCTGCTTTGTTATTAAGTTCATTGCTCATATGAATGGCTCCAACAAAAGATGATCACTACAGTGCAATTTTCTGAATAGGTACAGAATAATTGTTTGTTCATGTTTTTGTACCCATGTTTCCTAAACAGTAACATTGTAGGTTATAGAGTCATTGTGAGATAGTAAATAAATAGTAGCAGCAGAAAATAGCTATTAGCTAAGTTATTTACTACTAAAAATACCTGTGGTTAAGTTTGAGTTCTACTTGGTAGCAAGTACCCAATGCCACCTTAATCCTCTGCTCTGCTGCAGGGTGACAGTGGGGGACCCTTGTTTGCAGAGATAACCGTGCTGACTTCCTCTGCCAAGCTGGTGTGACCAGCTGGAGAAAAGGCTGTGCAGAGCCAAACTGCCTCAGACTCCCCCTTCACTCAGTACTTCTGTGATTGGACCCTGGTCCAGATGGGCCTGAGCCCAGCACCAGCACTTACTGCAATTCCAATGCCAATTTACACCTCGACTACCACGCAGACACCGTGTACAAGACCAACCCAACCCTGTCCATTTCCAGGTGAGAAGCTGCTGCAATTCTTTAATCTGCTGCAGGAGCTCTTGCAGTTCCTAAGGGGAAAAATGTCTTGAGCAGCAGGATGGATCAGCTCCAGTGCAGACTTCAGTGTGGACCACAACCCTTTCATTCTGGGGTAATGCATGCTGATCCCAAAGTAGCCTCAGTGCCAAAATGTGCTCTGTCCCATCCACACCCCTCTCTGCAGCCATGTAAATGCTGATATTGACTTTGTTGTTGTTACAAAGTTGCCTGTTTTCACAGCCAACTGCGTTTGCTGTCCTACACAGTCTCATCACAGTTTTTAAGTGTCATTTTCTTGATAAATCTTCATATAACCATACAGTATTTTAGCAAATAATTCCTTTGTAAAGATATGAGTTGTCATGTCTCACATTAAGTAGATCATGAATGGATGGGAGAAAAAACAAATAAACATTTAACTTTACAGTCACAGCATGCCTGTATGTGAATTATTCAACATGTTTTTAAGAAATTAATAACATTCTTTTTCTACACCACATCATCATCTTTTTTATTTCATGATCAGCATTACAGTAATCTTTAGAAATCTGAGAAGTAAAATCATAGGTCATAAAGCTGCTTTTGGAAAGGATGGCCTGAAAAACATACTCTTGCAGATATTGCTCTCAGAGTTTATCACTGGGAGACCTATACCCATGTATTCTTCATGCAGTGATAGTGACAGTTAATAATCTCCTTAGAAGAATGTGCTTTTAATCAAGTTAGATAATGATTTGGTAGCTCTTTACTCACTCTAATATTTGTAGAAATATTCTTGCAAAGAATCATATTCTTTCATGAGATGTATATGTTATTAGCAGTCTTAAACCACTCTAGTAAAAAGTATGTTTTCACATGAAATATAGAAAAAATACCCTCCAATCTGTTACTTTGAAGCATGGTATCTAAAGTAATTTTTATTTCTCCCATATTTCTTATTTTAAACTTTTTTATCAATGCACAAATAAACAGTTTAAAAGAATAAGTACTTCCAGAGCTTGAGACTTTTACAGTTATCCATTAGCTTACATAATAGCTAAATGGTGTCCAGAAACGACAGACAGAGAAAGGATTTGACAATGGAAATGAAATATTGCAATAGATCACTCATGAAAATAAGTTTACATTTATGCTTTTCAGATTTCATAGTTTTATTTATACTTGTTATTGTTACAAGCTTGGTCCCTTCTGACCACAGTATTATCTGAATTAAAACTGACTTTTAATTCTGAAATTTAGATTGTTTTTCACTAAGAAGAGCCTCAAAAGCTTATGCCACGTACTCTGCAATTTCCATTGAGTTCATCTCACTACCTTCAGTTCTGAACTTTGTTATACTCCTTGTGAAGAATCTCTCAAGTGTCAGAGATTGTGACCTCAAAAAACTCCTTACACAAGGATTTGTGTACATATATGTGTGAAAGGGAGAGAAGGATAAGAATTGAAGACTCCTAAAGGAGCTGCAAAGTTACTGCTGGTTTTAAACTGAATCATAAAAACATGAATGGAGAACAACCTAAAGGCACAGAAAACAGAAAACCAAGTAAATATAGCTAATTTCCTTTGTTTGTTTAATTAGTACTTATTCAATGCTTAAAATATTTATTTGCTTTTAGAATTTGATTAATTGTATTAGCACTGAATCTGAATCCAAAATTTTCCTGTAAATTTACATGATGAGTTTTCCACTAGGTTTGGTTTTGTTCCTGTTGTGGGGAAGATATGACCACAGAGGTCAGAGGCACAAGAGGCATACAGCCACTTGAAAGCATACTTCTTGTACCACAGAGCTTAGACACAGTGTAGGCCTTGAAAAATTTAGCCAGTCCTAGAAGAATGTTATTAACTATTTTTATGAATGGTCTTGAGTTCACATCATTACAACACTGTTTCCCACACTAAACTACCTTTGTCTTTTCCACTTTTTTTGAAAGTGTTTATGCCATTTTGGACTGATAATAACATTTTCTGTAGTTCTGGTATGTGTATTCTTCATTCCCATGCTTAACTTTTCACCACATACAAAAAAATTCAGCATTGATCATATTTACCTTCCTTTGGGTGCTCCAACAGCAGCCACAAATTTTGTTTACAAAATCTAAAGGCTGAAAGACAATCAGTCCTGCACTTACAGCTGAAAAATTCTCAGGAGAAAATGAAATCTCTTCGGATTTTTTCATTAAATCTTCTGGCCAAAAATATATGCTACATTTATTGAAGACAATGTTTTGAGTTGCTTTATTGTTGACTGGGACACAGAAGGGATAAGAAGCTATCATAAAACCCTTTTACAGAGGTGTGATCATGGAGATGGTGAATCAAGGGTAAAAAGACCAGGGAATCAGCATGGAGATGAACACCCTTGGCAGAGAAATTCCTCAGAGTGTGCCTCCGCTCCCTGACAGCACACAGAGCTTTTTGTAAACAGCACATACTGTAGAATCCCTCCTCCACACTACACAGACAAACTGTACAATTCATCCAAGCCAACCAGGACAAATGTTATTTTTTCCATGAACAGAGTCTGTATTCAAAGAATCTTTCTGGATGAATTCACCTAGTTTTGGAAACCTTAATCCAGTCTAGCAAACACCGCTTTCATAAAGTTGCTTTATAAGTCTTGGCTAAAATTATGTAATAATGAGTTTAGGTCTAGCAGCTAAAAGGACTAATTTTAACAATGAGGTCAGTAAGAGGGAGAAGATGATGACGTATGGTTTGGTGGCTCAAATCCAGTCCAAATAGTCAGTTAAGTAAAGTAAATACTTCTCGTCTGGTTTTGGTCTGTTCTTCCTTTGGTCTGCACCTGCTGAAAGACTTATTGATGTACAGTATATGAAATTATTATGTCCTGTGTGCATTATTAACATGTTCAGCAGTTACAAGCAGTCATAAGATTGAACATTTTAATCTGTTTATTAAGAAACTAACCACCTACTCTTGCTACAGGAGATATTTAGGATTTGTTTCCACTGCGCAGGTTGCACATCAGTACTGTCTTAAATATTAAAATAGCTAAAAGTATAGTCTCTAAATAATATGACAAAACTATGCAGAAAAAATTCCAACATTTACATTTATTGAACTATAGCCCTGTTTTACTTCAAGTTCCTAAAGAGAGAAAGAGAGCTTAAGGAAAGAGAACTAATGCTCCCACTGAGTTTCCCTGAATTTCATATCTTTGCTGCTATAGTCAAATCATTCAGTTCATGGTCCTTAAGAAAACTTAAGAAAACTTAAGAAAACTGCTATTTTAAAGCAGTCTTTCCTGAAAATATAATAAATAACCCAAACAAATATACAGTTGATATTAAAACTTCAAGTCTCATCTTTTAAGTATTAGGAGATAGAACACTGCTGTTTGCACTGAGAAGTTCCTTCAATTCAGAACTTTCCTTTCCTAAACACAATTATGCTGACTGGCAGATAGCATCATCAGGGCATCATGGAAGAAAAAGGACTTAATTACAAGCAGGGCTAAAATTCCAGAATAGGCAGCCATAGCCAGAGATTATTTTGCATCCTAAAAATAAATTAGAAGAGTTGGTTTCCTTCTGAAATATCTCTTGGAACGCTCCAGTAAAGCTGTGGATGCACTTTTGGCTGTATCTAAATATGCTCTATCATGCAATGAAATGAACATAAACCAGAAATACTGCTCTTGCAGTAATCTATACTGAACGAAAGAGCATTATCTCTTCCTGCAAACTTCTTCTTCCACTAGACATCATAATTTGGGTGCATCTTTCCCACCATACAAAGTGATTGCAAGGTTGCAGAGGTAGGGAAGAACTTAGGTATTTCTCCAATTCTACTGCAAATTCCAATTTTGCAAAGAAACTCTCAAAGATCACCATCTTTGTCTTCTCCACATGTTCTGATTGATGCCTGCCATGACAGGACTACTGACTTCACAGACATTTCTTTTGAAGTGAGAAAGTGTGGAGAGTGGTCAAATACTCCTTTGAAATGTTCAGGATTAATTTTCATAGAGTGAAAAAAAGTGAGGTTTAAAGAAACCAACAGCTTTAAGATTCTATTTGAAATTATTCTCAACATTTAAGGACTATGGCACTTCCCATTAAATTCAGTGCTGGGAGTCAGTTGCTGCCTGTGCATTTCTGTGATTAATGTCTCATAACTAATAAAATGGGCCTTGAGGGGCCACCGAAACATTCAGCAACTAAGGTGACCTGGATACTGGAGAAATGTCAATATATTTGCAATGCAATTCCCCATATCAATAACTGTATCACACATAAAGTTGGGCAGGAACTATTCTCTTAAACAGTCTGCTATAAAAGAGAAAAACTCTTCAATATCTCTCAGTAAATCATTCCCTGTAGGCTACAACTGTAACTTTGATATATAGCAGAGTTGCTGGGCTGTTTCCCTCCATGTTACAATGGATTAAACACTGCATAATTCCTGTGTAAAAGGTGACCTGTCTCTTGGTTTCCATGCTGTATCCAAGATTTTGGCTAAGTTATATTTAGGTATTACGAAGCAGGGACCAGAGATGCAGTTTCAGCTCACTCCTTAGTTACATTGTTACTAACCAGAAAACGCTCATAATCTCTTCAATCTCTAGTCACAGTCATGTTTATTTTGAATATAATTTCATAAGACATTGCAGTGAATTATCAGTGTCTTACTGCATTCCTTAAGGGAGCTGTTCTTTTACTTACTACACAGCAGTCCTGTTCTTGTAAGTATTAAATGCAAATGTAATTAAAGACCTCAGTTGTTACAACATGAATGAAATTGAGCCATTATGTGGTTCTCTATCAGACCAGATGAGCGAGAACAAGATTAGAACACAGTTATTGATATTTTATATTTAATCTTAATCTCTTTCTGTTCACAATTTGCTGCACTACCTAGCACCACAGACTTGGTCCAAACAAAGATTCCTAGGTACAGTGAATTTTAGCATTGAATACATCCTTTTTCCTAGTATTGTTTGCTTCCAATACTTCACTGAATAGAAAGCTTTAGAGGTAGCAATTAAAAAAAAAAAAACAAAAACAAACAAACAAAAAAAACCCACCCAACTTTTGTACAAGTTTCATTGAGATTTGTAGTAAATTAAAAAATGAGGCATGTCTAAGAGGACAGTCTTTACATTACTTTCTGTGGGTCTTCCCTACTACATCTGAATAGGTTTTTAAGGATCCAGAAAATGCTTGGTCACAAAGCTTTGTATGTTGTGAAATAAAGTCCACTATTGGGACAATTGCAATAGAAAGACAAGAATGAAATTGGTTGAATGGTGTTTACTTTCTAAACCAGACTGATCATCACAATGCATTTAGTGTTGATTCATAACCATACAGTGTCGATCCTGACAAATAAATTATGACCCCAGCAAAATAAATTCCCGTGATAGAAGAGCAGAACAAGCCCATTCAGACATTTCACCACCAAAGTAAATCAGTCAAAGTTTGAACAACTGACAAATTCAGAAGCAAAAATGGACCTGCAGCCATGCAGCACTAGCAAATGTATCTGTCTTCCTTCTTTACAAAGGAAGCCATATTTATATCTAATTCTTACAAGCTAATGCTCTATCAGCATCCAGAGACAAATATCACCGCTGAGGTGATATGGGCCTTGGAAGACTATTTTTGATTCACAAAGCTATCAATCTCTGAGTACAAAGATCTCTAAAATAGAGAGGCACTGCACTAAATCTCATTAGTTCACTAGATAAGAATGAAAAACAGACTCTGCTGGACATCCCACAGAGTAAGTGATAAATTTCAAGCTATCTGATCTGGCAAGACATCTTACAATAGCTTTTTAGTTTTGAATCCTCTTTCATTTGCACTGTTATGCTGAACAAAATGACTAGGAAGAATGAGTAGATGAGGAAGAATGAGAGAGATGTGAGTCCAGAGGCCCTGAAGGACTTCAACTATCCTAATGTGCACTAGAAAGAGAATACAAGCAGTATTCATAAGCATATGAATACAAGCAGTATTCATAAGCAGTATACATAAGCAATCCAGATGGTCCATGGAGGACATCAATGTCAAATTCCTGACCCATCTGTAAAGAAATCAACCATGACAGGTGCAGGGCTGGATCTTGCATCCAAAACCAGGAAGGGTCTCTTTGGGAATGTGAAGGCTGAAGGCAACCTTGGCTGCAGGGACCATGACATGGTGGGGTACAGAACCAGAAGAAAGAGAAGGAAGAATACAAAAAGTAAGATCCCCTCTCTGAACTGCAGCAGAGCAGAATTTGACCTCTTAAAAATTGTCCTTGGAAGAGTGCAACAGGGTGATGTCCTGGAGGGAATAGAAGTCCAGGAAATCTGGTCAATATTTAAGGATCATAATGTCCAAGCTCAAGTGTAAGCCCTCCCAAAGAGCAGTTTCCAGGCAGAAGCATCAGAAACCCTGTGTGAATATACAATATGCTCCAGGTCCATGAAGGAAGAGAAGGTGATAAGGAATAGTCAGCATGAATTCACCAAGGAGGACTCTTGCTTGACCAACAACCTTCTACGTCCCTTCATCTTATGAGGACAGCCTGGAGCAGGCAGGGCTTGGAGAAATCTTGTCAATGTTTTTATACACCCAGAGAGGATTCAAAGATGATGGAGCCAGGCTCTATGCTGTGCTGCCCTATGACAGGACAAGGGTAATGGGCACAAGCTGAATGATAAGAACTTCTGTAAAGCAGTTGAGAAACCCATTTTTACTGAGAGGATGACTGAGCACTGACACAGGTTGTCTGAAGACATGGTGGAATCTTCCTTCTTGGAGATCTTCAAAAGTCATCTGATCATGATCCTGTGTGAGGAAATCTAGGTCCATCTGATTCAACACTCCTGCTCAGCTCAAGCAAGTTGAACCAGATGAGCTCCAAAATTCTCTTTTAAACTAGCCCCTCTGAGTTTATGCACACATGTGAGTCTAAGAAATGGGCTTCTGTAGATGTTACTGATAGTGTAAGGGTTAAATTTAGAAGCTCAGAATTGAAATTATGGGAATGATTTCTAAACTGTATCGGAGGGGGGTGATGGTGGCTAGAAGGAGCAGGTAAGAGGAACAGGCCTGGACATGCAGGACAGCCAGGCCTTGGGAGTGAGTGCTAGCCCTGTTACAGTGATTGTCCTAATCCAATCAAGCATAAGCTTTACCAAATCAAGTATAGTCCTCACTAGATCAAGCGAAACTGCACCTGTGTGGGAATGAGAAACAGAATAGAACAATATTCGTTTAATAATTAATGTAGGGGAGGGGGGTAGAAGGGCTTATAAGCCACCGATTTGGGTGTATCATTGAAGCCTAGATCTGGGGTCTCACCCCTGGGCTTCCGCGCGCTTCTATAAAACACCTTCATATACAATCAATTCTGACTGTGTGTGTATTCCAACACTAACATTACAATAAACATAATAAGTAGGAAATTAAGGTAGGAATATCTGATGAAACTACATTATTTTTTTTGCAGGTCAGGTGTTCCATAGGAGGGTGTGCAGATGTCCATTGATACTTATTTCTAAGTAAATTGCTATCTCCACGCTCTTGTGTTCCTGCGTATTAACCCTCTACACGGGTTTTGCTGGCTATAGCCATGCTCAAGGGTATAAATGTAGCAATACAGGCTGAACACAAAATAGTTGTGTAGAACATGTGAAAGTCAGGAAACCTGTTGGGGTCAAAGAAGGCCTTGATTTGAGGCCGTGGGAGAAATCCCCTCAGTTAGGGTGAGTGAAATCCCCTCATCTACATTTCCCCCTGGAAGTTTTTATGCTAATGTTAATAGAAAGTTCTCTGTTTCCCTTGCTACCATTGGCTGCTGTTTGGCACATTGTTTTACACATTCCTTACCCCCACTCCCTGTTGGGGCTTTTCCCTTAAACTCCATCCCTACTTCATCTTATATAAATTATTATAAGCCCCTGCCCCTCACCTTTTTTGGCGCACCCCATAGCAAGATCGTCTTGTGCTGTTTGTTGTTTGCTCTTGTTCTTTTCTGTTTTGGGTCACCTAATCGAGCCCACCTCTCTTTATTTCACCACCTAAGGGATCTTTAGCCTGAAGTCCAGAGGTGACACCCGGTCATCTGATCAGGGCCCGGGCTGTTACAGAAACCTTCCTGCTGTGAGCATGAAAAAAGCACTTAATAGCTTAATACACAAGCAAGTAATAGCTGAACATTATTGTATCCGTACAAGGTAATATTTTTGAAATTGGATTCTGTATACCAGTGTATAACTAAAGATCACCAATAAAGCAGGCAAGAAAAAAATAGGATGCAAAAAAAAGCTCTTAAAGATTTATGTGACTGAAAGTAAAATATAAAACTTTTCAGGTGACAGGTCACATCTGGAATGGAGAAAGCACAACTCTCTTCTGTTTAGAGCACCATATATGTTTATAAGCAAAACAAAAGAAGTATTGTTAGACTGTCTGACGATGTAGGAGATTGACCATCACAGAGGCAGCAGAGCATTCTTTTGGTGATTTTTTGTCGTGCTAGTGAAAAATAACTTTACCTAAGACTGGAAATTAAGCCACCTCAACACAGAAAAGGGGCAGAAAAGGGGAAAGGGACCTTTTGTCATTCATCTGATATAGATTTTCTTACATGACCTGACTTCCTATGAATACTGGAAGTACTGGTGCAGAATGGCACCTAGTGCTCCTCAAGGTTGGCAGGAACAGTGTTTTGAAGTAGGAGATAGACCTCTTTAAAACATTCAAACTTGCCTCACAACTCTGTTTCCATGACCTAGATAACATTACGAACTGTAATGAGTCTGTAGGAATGGTAATGTTTCATGGGCCTTTTTAATTTTAAGGATATGAAATATGATTTCAAAGCAAGGCCTGACACCTGTGTGCTCTGATAAAATACAAGGTTCCAATTCTCTGTGTCATCAAAGTTACACTCAGGTACAGTAAGTTCACCTAGAGAAGGCAGGGTGAAAAATCAGCTTTGTGTAATAATGACTTTTTCTTTTTCACATTGGCCTTGCCTTCTCAATTTGCAATATTTTTTTTTAAAATCAACCCAGGGGAAAAAATACTATAGTTATCAGTGATACAGTGTTTTAGAAACTTGGATTACAGTAGGAAAACCATCTACATATCAGGATATATCCCCTTATCCTGTTAACTGAGTAGGATATAAAAAAATTCATTTTCTACAGGGGGAAAATGCAGCATATTATGCAAAGAATGTAGAGCCCAAATAACAGTTCTTAAAAAGAAGAATTAAAATGAGTCATTTAAGTACCAAGGTGTTTGGTATTATGGATAAAATCGTTACAGCAACCATCATGAAGAAACAGGAGTATGAATGAAAACACACAGAGAGGGAGCTGATCCTTTTGACTTAGTTAACTATTTCTTTGCCATCTGAGTGCTCAATTTGCAGCAGGAAATGTTTAAATTGGGCCTCTGTTTAGACTGGAGTAAAGAGATGGAAGGAAAACTGGAGATATAATCTTTGCAGTTCTGTTCTTAAGTTCCTCAAAAATTAATTTTAAATCCAGCATTTGAAATAAGCTCACTATGGAGTTTGCTATACAGGTATAGAAAAATTGATGGAACCTCTGATCTTTGACCAAAAATGTGAATACTGAGTTTTATTTGGACTAGTTTAATTAAGTCTTTTACACACATAATTCTGCATTTGCTATTAATAAAGGAACTTTTAGTGTCAAATAGTTGCCTTTCATTCTCATTCAGAATACACTTTTTGGTCTGCATGTATTCATACTGTTTAGTGAACTAACCATTTTCACAGTTCACCAATTAAAATTTGAGCTTATCCTTTTAGTTTTACCACTACATTGTCATCTGTAGAAGAGGGCAGCTAAGATAATGACATAAAACATAATGATTTGTTGCATGGGAGTTTTATGAGGATACTGCAGGATGTGTAATAATAAAGACACTCTTAATATAAACCACTTCATTTTTTCTATCTTAATACTTTCCCATTATTACCTCAAATAAGAGTAAGAGCATATTAGAGATGGCCAGACAGACAAGTTGTAATAGAAGGCTGCTTCACCCGTTTGAATGTTGTACAACTGTAAGCATTCTGGCCAGTATTTTCCAGAAGCCTAACATTCTGTGTGTAATTTTATTGTTAAACTGTATAAAGAGAAATGCCACTTATGTTACTGTTACACAACTTTTTCTTTGGGTTGAAGAGTACAGACATTGTATGTTAAAGAAAGTTTTCCTCATATTGGTGGTGTTATTTTGTTAGAGGCATTGACTATATATAAAACTCATTTAAGAGCTATGTTGAGTCAGGTGAAACCTCGTAAAATTTGAATATCATGTTAAAAAGAGGTTCTAGACTTTGTGGGCAGCAGATGTATCAGAATTGGCCACAGGCCAGGAATAGATCTCACCACTTCCCTTTATAGTTCTCGTATTACAAGTAGCTTTTGGAACTCCTTTGCCATAACTTTAAAAATAAAGTCATATTACATGCTATTAAACAAATCTTTTATTTTTGTAAAATAGTCTGCCTGGAAAATTTCAGTTTTTTGTGTGTGCATCCTCAATTGTATCATAGTATATGCTGTTCAGATTATAGCAGGCAACCTAAGACATCTAGATCCTTCTTAAAATAACCTGATTTAATAATTACTTCACTATTTCTTTGTAATCTACAAATCCAGCCCAGCTGAATCAGTGACTTGAATGTGGACTAACAAATACCTAGAAGAAACTTTATTGAGAAGTTTGCAAATGAAGATCCATCTATACAATATTTTTTCGGGAAATAGTTCCAATAATGAAATATATTGTACAAGTTATGAACAATCCCTGGCAAAACAGAAATAGAGGCTGAAGGTGCCATTAGAAGTTATTTACTGGAATGTTGTGGTGTAACTGCAGGATTAATATTAAAATGAAATATGTGTTCACCAGCCCCCACTAATACTTCTTGTGCAGACATGTCCTAATCAGGAACTGCACCGTGCTAATTTGAAAACAAATGGCAAAATCTCCTTTCTTTCATTCCTTTTGAACTATAGGACTTAACTGTGAAATGTTTGGGTGAACAATTTGTGTAGCTTACAGTGTGAGTCCTTATAATTAGAATGATTTTGTGATACTGCTGACAGCATCCTATCTGTTCTTTGTCAAAGAGATTCTATTAATCTCTGAAATAAATAGACTAAATAAAGTGGTTAGATTCAAGTGTATGTTGGAGAAGTTATTTATGTCTTGAAATGCATGAATATATGTTCTAGTAATTCAGTTACATGGCCCCATTAATTTTATTGCTGCCAATTACATGTTGTACCTTGTGGAGGTGGTCCCTTCAGATATCCCTTTATAACCATAATGGACTAACTCTTCCCTGAGAGTTAATTTCCAGGATTAAAGTGATCCAGAAAACCAATCCTCTCTGGCTATAATGGGAATAAAGTAGTCAAATGGTACAGGCTGAAGCCTAAATTATGTAGAGATAGAAGAATTAAAGCTCTTTTTGTTTTTTCCAGAGAAATTCTTTTTTATGTTCTGTATTTCTGACTTACTGACACAATAACTAGCAAATGATCTACAATGTGATTATTTATTTTTTAACAGATCTTGATAACAGACAGAAATCTCCTTTAGTAGGTCACAGATTATTATGGATGGATCTTAAAGATATTGACACAAACCTTATTGTGAAAGCACTGAAGAACTGTGCATCTACAGAAAAAACTTTCATCCACATTTCTTTTCCATTCACTTGGGATAACTTAGTACTACAAAAAAAATATCTCAGGAAAATTTATGAAATTATTTCCTGTGCATGTACAACAAGAAGAATGTATGAATCATTCAACTGAGGTCATAGGCATTATGTTGAATTTAAAACTCCAGAAGAAATTAGCTTTTCTCATGATTGGTTTAAATTAATTATTTTGAAACTTTTAAGATAATTCATCCACATTTCAGTATATATGTAAATGAAAGTCAGATGAATCAACAAATCAAATTAGTGAGATTTGAATGACAGCAATTCTGGCAAATTTCAATCAGTTCTTGATTTCAGTCAACAACCGATTGAAATCAAGAAATCTCTCTGCCTCTGCCATCATGTTTGTTACAGTATTTGGTTATTTGGATTTTCTTCTATTATGCTTTATAATATAACATTTTAATATTTTCTGTAGCACGAAGTGTCATGACATTTTCTTTGGGAGGTTTTCTTCTACTCTTAATTGAATTTAAGTACGTGTATTTGAGATAAGCAATGGTACTTTTGGAAAGCTGCAGATGTGATGGCTTGGATCCAGCGTTCCTTTGAAGTAAATGGAAACACTTCAACTGATTTAATGGCTCTTGGATTTGATCCAAGGTGCATTTTGACTTAATTGGACTATTCCTGAGAGTAAGTGCAGCATCTACTTGAGAACTCATACACAATGAACACTTGTGAGATTTAATCCTTAGAAGAGAGCATCTGAGAAGCAAGAAGAGTCAATCTCAAGATAAAAATAGTTTAAAAACAAAAGAAATAAAAACTTTGAAAATTTTGCGAAAGTAAAAATAACTTTCTATAAATGTAGCAGAACAACACAATAAGAACGTACTTTTTCACAGGCTAATACAAGCTAAACTCCTAAGGGATTCCAAAAAAAAAGATGCAGAACTGGGTTGTATGATGTTGTAGCTAACAACAGTAATTGATCTTATCATCAGGGTATATAAAAGACTGAAAATGTGCCTTCATATAATCTCAATCATAATGTGTTAGACACTATTAATCTGAAGATGTCTCTACAAATCTATGACAAAATGCTTTTCCCAATTCACTATCCACTGCACATATGAAATTACCTCAAAGGGATTAATAATGAACCATCTTTTGGTCTTGAAACAAAAGACTTTTCAAGAGTTTGGCAATCCCTGTGTTAATTTCATATATATATGTATATCCATTTTTTTTGTTTTGAAACAATGGTGTTCTGCCTTCAAATCTTAACTTGATTTCACAAAAACAAAACAAAACAAACCAAAACAAAAAAAATCACCAAACAAAACAAAAAATCCCCCCAAATTAGAAAACAACAAAACCACATAAATAACTGAAAAGTAAAAAACCACCAAAGCAACCAACCAAAATTCCCCAACAAGACTGTAAAGTGTTTATAGCTAGTAAGATAATCAGAGTTTTCTATTTTCTCTTTCAAGGTATCACATGTTTTAATCAGTGTTTCTAAACATCTGAAAGTGCCACATTCTGTCCTATGACAAAACAAGGTAATTCAGTTTCTACAGTTGTTGAGATCTAGTACTGAGTGTTGATGCCATTGCATTTCCAAATAACGAGTCTTCCTGAACCACAGTGCACACTTCATCACAATAGGAACCTCACTAATACCAAGGGCAGTGAAGAAGGGGCAGGAGGTGCTCCAGGTGCTGGACCAGAAGTTCCCCTGCAGACTGTGTTGAAGATCATGGCTAGGCAGCTGTGCCCTCGCAGCCTGTGGTGGTGCACAGTGGAGCAGAGATCCATCTGCAGCCCACAGAGGACCCCATGCTGGAGAAAGTGAACTACTGAAGGAGGTTTTGAGCCTGCAGGCAGTTTATGGTGAAGCAGGATCCATGAAACTGTGGAGAGGAGCTTGCACTGGTGTGTGTTTAATGGCAGGACTTTTGACTTCACAGGGGACTCATGCTAGAGCAGTCTGTTCCTGAAGAACTGCATCCCATGGGAGGGACCCACACAGGAGCAGTTCATGAAGCACTGCAGTCCAAGGGAAAAACACATGTTGGAAAAGTTCATGTAGACCTGCATCCCATGGGCAGGACTCCATGCTGGAACAGGGAAAGGGTTGAGGAGTCCTCTGAGAGGAAGGAGCAGCAGAGACAATGTGTGATAGAATGATAGCAGTCCCCATTCCCTATCCTGTCCTTATCTCAACCCTGGAGACTTTTGTTATATTTTCTCTCCCCTGTGCAGTTGAAGAGATGAGTAGCTTTGATGGTCAATTGGCTTTTGGACAGGGTCAACTCACCAAACTTGTGCAACCCAGAGGTCTCTAGAAAGCCACCATTTAAAAGCCACTCTCCTCTGTGACAAACTCTTATAACGTGACTGTATCAGACTGGTGTGTAAAAAGGCTGCATGAGACACAGAGACACCTGTTGGCTCCAGATATATATGTCCTGGCAAGTTACACATGAACACATGAATTGCAACAAAAGAGCAGAATTAGCAGTCCAAATGTGTGTGTTTGAGCAACAAGGTGGGGGCCCGGGGGGGTGAAGGGAAGTTTCAGAAAGAGAAGTTGCATCTATTTGAACCGCAAAGAAATTCAGTTCAGTGCATAATTACTCCTAACATAAAGTTTCATTTTTTTTCTATTTTTCTTGTCTTCCCCTGCCTAATTCCTTCTTCTCTGTGGTCTGTCTTTCCTTCAAACTTTTAAACATTTCCCAGTTTGAGGGAATCTCCCAATTCTCTTTACTAATGCGACTTTCTATATGTAAGTATTTTTACAGTCTGTTTGTGGCTCTCCATTTATTTTACCTTGTCTATTTTATCAGTTTGGACTTTGGAAGAAGTATGGTAAAATAAATCACTGAAGAGACATTTTGTTATTCTCAAGTAACTCAGCTCTGTGTAGCATTGAACTGAAGTAATTATGTTGGGAGAAATCTGCATGTGTTACCTACACAGCCAGTCATCCTTGCAACACCCCCAGCTCCAAATCTGCTATACAAGCTGCTGGTATTTGCTATATTTTGGGTATATTTACTTCCATATATGCAAATCCAGAAGGAAAACTTTTCTGACCAAAATAAAAAGTTACAATATAATCTAATAATGGTTTTCCATCCCTTTTCAAGACATGCAGTGTTTTTCACAAGTCATATAATTAAAAATTAATTGGTATCCAGCTGTCCTCTGCCAAAGATGCCAGTAATGTGTATGTCAAAGTTACTATATATACATCTTAGCAAACAAAGGAATTAATGCTCAATGTCTCCACAGTTCTCTTAATGTCAAATAATTATCTTAATGTAAAATAATTATCATAATTTTAAATAATTATTTAAAATTAAATAATTCCCAGTCTTTGTCTTTTCAGTTGGTGGGTTTGTTGAGTCAATGGTTCCGATTCAGTGGTCATGATCTCCCCTTGATAGAATTATGTTTTACCCTGTTGGGGGTGATTTAATCACAGTTGCTAAGTTGGCTTTCCTTGGGCTGTGTAAACTCTGAATTCTTTTGTGTCTATTATCAATTATCCACTCTTTTCCCTAAGCTTTGTTTTCCCTGAGTGTGGGATAACACCTGGACAATAGTACCTCCATTATCTTATCTCAAGTTCCAGGTGTGGTGGCTTATTTTACAGTCCAAGTTCCAGATATCCATGGAAGCATATTTGGGGGAGGGGGCAAGGCAGAGCTTTGGTGGTCATTGATAGTCACAGAGGGCATTTGTCCCATAAGCTGGGGTGATCTTTGTTTAACCAGTAGTATGTCTTTGTCTGAGCAGCTGTTTCTTTACACAGTTTGCAAAGTGGGAATTTTTGTCTAGATGAATAACCCAGGAGTTATTAATCTAGAATCTTGCCTCCACCTGGAGATAGCACCATCCTGTCCCTCCCTTCTGTCCTTACCTGATAGCAAAGTCCTTCTGTGGTCTTAACAGTTAAGTGTTTGAGAGAAGCAACTTTACATCCTACAAGGCCCTGATGCATGAAATAGTAGGTAATATGACAAGAGTTAAATGTAGGACCAAATCACTGAGCTCCTAATACATATCTTTTAATGCAATACAATTATATGCATAACAGGCTGAGTGCTAGCATGGTTATCTCTATAGTTCTTTATGTGTCTAGAGAATAGAATATTCTTTAAGATGGTTGTATGGTAGCAACCAGTCATTTAAGTTTTCTACTCATGATTTACGTGTTGACCTTGCACACATTAAGTATGCTGGTATCAAAAAATAATCCTTTGGACAAGATTATTTAATGCCTCTGGAAACCTTACTTCCACTTTTATTCTTCTTTCCATAGAAAGAAATACATAAAATGCATGAAATTTTAACTTTGGGAATGTATAACACCCACAATCTCTTCCCTGCTTAGAAGTACTGCATGAAAAGTGAATACTATAGCTATGGCCATAAAACATACAGACAAAACAGTCTAAAGAGACCACCAGGCTTAAGCTCCTGGATATATCAGGCCAATAAACCTACCTGGTTTACTGAGTACTTCAGTTATGCTACAGTGCTGTGCTGTAGTATAGCAAGCTGTATATTCATATACATATATGAATATATATATACATGTATATCTCAAGCAATTTGGTGACTTAAAAATAGAAGTTGGAAGGAAAAAAACAGGCAATACCAAGTGTCAGAAATGCGCAGCTGTGAAGGAACCTGTTGACACTGGCAGGTGAGCTTCACTCAGGGCTGTAAAGGGAGCAAAAGTCCTTAAGATCTCTGTCACTCTACACGGAAAAATAAGTCATTCCACAGCTAGAGTACATCCACCAGCTTTACTCAAACAAGGCACACTGCCATGTAGTTATAAAAGCAAGGTACCTGCAGTGTTACCAACTTCTTATTTTAGTTCTGTAGCAGATATATATCATTAATTTGCTATATACAAGTCTTTAGGTAAGCAACCTACAGAATTTATTTAAATATCAAAATTGAGTAAAAAAAAAAACAAAACACATGCAGGTTCTGCAACTCTGGAGCAAGATTATTGCTTCTTTTTGGACCCTGATAAATATATTGCAGGCCCATATATTGCCTAAAAAGAGAGTGATCTGGGACACACTAAGGTCCACCACAAAGACAAGAGAACACGGGTATTATTTCCCCAGGACCCATTATTTCTCTGTGGACATAGAGTAAACTAGCCCTTACAATGCTAAATTGAGTGACTCAAAGGAACTGCAAGTCAATTCAAGTATCTCATCTTCTAATTAAACTTGTCTAATTTCTCTGTTGCATTTGACTAAGCTCTAGAATTTTGAGTTGTCACATGAAAGAGGACAGAAATAGCCCTCACAAGCCTTTTCTATACCCAAGCATATTTGGCTGTAATAAACATTTGTACCAGCTTGTAATAAAATTCTGTAACTTGATACAGTATCATCAGCATCTAGTAATTGCTCATACTTAAGCTCTGATCTTGCAAGTAGTTATGTCTATTAAGATAGTGCTGTAAATTTTAGAAACACCAAGCTTATTTAATTAAATTATACTATTCATATGACTGATTACAGAATTGGCATGTCAGCAACAGAAAGCCAATACTGCAAAACTGCATTAAGGAAAATTCATAATCCCTAAGTCCCTGTTAGAACAATCTGTCATTAACAAACAAGATTTTCATTTTAGATCCCTTGGAGTATATATGGGTAAGTTTAAGTAGGTGATCACCTTATCTTCTGAAGTACTATGTTAGCAGTGATGTTTTTTTACACATACTTTTGTGATGCAAATAAAATCTTGAGTGAGGTAGCTGAGCAATTACCCGAATCAGCTTGCAAAGATATACAGATTTTCCTTAAAGTTGTAAAATACTAATTTATGAGAAAAACATTTTCTATTCCAACAAGTGAGCCTGATTAAAGGCTCACTTGTACTTTGTTCTTGATATGAAAAAAGTGCAATCAATTTTTTATTTTTAAGAACTGGAAAAAGTTAAATAAATTATTTTGGACCAGATGATGAATCACTCCAAACACTAGGAAAAAAAAAAAAGTATCATTATCATATAAGACTGGGTATTCTACTACTAAGAAAATAGTACTTTTCTAAGAAAAAATAGTTAAAAGAAATCCAAAGGCAATGTAGTCCACTGAGCCTGTATCCTGGGCTCCATTTAAAATGTTGTGGTATGTTTAGGGAGGTGATTCTCCTCCTCTAGTCTGCCCTAATGGATTCCACCTGGAGTATTCTACACATCTCTGAAATCCTGGCACAAGAAAACTTGCACCTACTAGGGTGAGTCTGAAAGAGGCCACAAAGGCAATCCAAGGAGCTCCACAGCTGTGACGGCAGGCTGAGACATTTTGGGTTCTTTAGCCTGGGGTATGAAGGCTCATGGGAGACCTTAGCACAGCCCCATATCTGAACAGGGCTTACAGAAAAGAGCAAGAGCGAGTTTTTTCATGGAAACTGATAAGCCTGGAGGGAACACTTTAAACTAAAAGAGGAGAGATTTAGATTAGATGTTAGGAATAAATTATTTCCTCGTGGCATGGTGAGGCACTGGAGCAGCTTCCAGAGAAGCTCCGGGTGCCTCATCCCAGGAAGTGTTCAAGGCCAGGTTGGACGGGGACTCTGAGCAACCTGGTCTATTGAGAGGTGTTCCTGCATCAAGAGGGGCTGGAACAAGGTGCTCTTTCAAGCCCTGTCCAACCTAAGGCTGAATATTCAAGAAAGAAGCAATACCAACATCCTGAAACATGCACAATATTTAGTCTGAGCTAATAAGGAGTGAAGTCAATACTGAATTCTGCAGCTTTTTTTTCTATTTTGTTTTTTACCCTTAGGTGGCAATTTGTACTCACTACACAAGGCTTTGTAAGAGCAGCTCACTGCTAATAGTTTCTGCACTGGTCAAGAGATTCGCTGGTTTAACACAGTGTTCTGCTTTCATTTCAGCTATTTCTTTATTATTTGTATCTGTCCAGCTGTATTTAATAAAGACAACAGTCTTCTTATGGTTCTCCTGTGGTTAAAGACATAGCGTTCACACTAAACCTCTCACTTATTTTGAGAAAGAGCATTTAATTGGGCAATTTACACATCCATTTTCCCTTACCTTACCAAGGCAGTCCACAATCTTATAGTTTACTAGATACAGTAAAATCTTAAGTTTGTGTAAATAAAGTGGTCACTGCTACATGTAGAGGTCAAACGTGTACTTATTTTTTTTTTAGCCTTATTATAATAGAAGGTTTATCTTTGCATTTTATTCTTGAGTTAAGAATAAACCACTTTAACCACTGAAGCATGAGAAGGGCTAATTCAATGCAATTCCTTAAACGGAGTTCTAACCTTGATAATATATTTCAGGCTTTAAATCCTTAGGGGTGAATTGTGTCAAACTTACTGGAACAGGTTGTTTTACCCTGCCATTCAGCTGCTGTCACTTACAACAACGGACTTGAAATTTATCAAGTCTTATAAAGGCTGCAGATATTCAACATTAATTTAAAGACAAACCATTAACCAAGATCTCCCCTTCAAACCCCCCAAACACACACAACAAAAACCTCACACAACCTCAAACCCAACTGCACCTTTCCTTACCACAGGCAGTAGTTGAATTTATTTTAGCAACCCGTTTGCATTTACTACACTTAAGAATTTACTTTTATTAATTTTTTTTTTTCTGGCAGGAAGCCATGATGTCACTGCTTTATATTTCTAGTCAATGTTAACTCAACCATAAAATAAATTATGTGAGCTATTTTAGAAACACTGAAGTGACAAAATGTTACAGTTGAAAATGTAGTAAAATGTCCCCTTTTTAATCATCCAAATCAGCCTTGCCAGAAAATGTAGCTGGAGCAAAATTACTGCAGCATATAAAAGCCATTTTCAGGAACAGAAGAGACAATATTTGGATTCTGAAGTGCTAAATAAGCTATAAAATTTTATTACTCTTTATTTAAACTTTTTATTCTCTCTGAGCATATGCATTTGCTCTCTGAAAGAACAGAAAAACCTCTAGAAGGAACAAGTTCCTGTAAGAGAAAGGCAATTGCAGTTCACCAAAACTTTTCAGAACACAAAAGATAATGTTCTTTTTTCTGCTCTCCTTCCCTACTTTCTGTTTCCAGGACAGAAAAATATTGCCCCTGAAATAAACCAAGGAACTTCCCCATAATAGATTTCATCTCTCAAACCTCCATTTTGCAATAAGATTTTATCAAGTAGCAAACAGCCTGGCATAGTGAGAAAATTGTTTTCTTTCTGGAGCTTCCAATCCACCTACATCATGCAGCAAGCCCTGTAAAAAGACAACAAGATAGAAAAGAGGTTTATTGCCATTGCCATTGTGAATTCAAAGCTATTACTTTCCAGCCATCTGAACCACATATCACAGGTAAAGTGAAATAGAAAAAAAAACCCCAAAGAAGTCACTACTTTCTTCATTGTCACTATGTGTATTTATTTTAAAGTTAGATATAAGCAGAATTTACTCTGTACACATAAAACACAATAAAGACGGTGACAATTTCAAGAGTAATTCCAAAGTACCAAATTCACAGTAGTCATGTATATCACCTTATGTTCTGCGGAAAATTGACAGAATAGGAAAGCTTTTCTCCCCAGACGATGAAAATGTTTATGGCAAAAAAGAAAAAGAAAGAAAAAAGAAGCATAGATAACCCATTCTATTCTTGATATTAACTGAGAATTACACAGCTTAAAAAATATCCAGTCATGTATCCTCAGATTTTCTACCTGTTTAAACATTCCTTTTGTTTGCCCTGAAAAGAGTCTAAGCAAACATACACCCAACAAGCATTTTAACAGTTCTCTTTAAAATTTGTTATTACATTTCATAAGTTAATGACCTTGCTCCGTCTTTATCAGATGGTGAAGTTGATTAAGAAAATATCACTGGAAAACAAAAGACCAGATTGCTCATTCAACACAAAAGAATGCTTTGATCGCTGATTTATCATCTAGCAGTGTGCATTAAGTATCTTACTGCACCACTGTTTACAAGAGATCAAGGCAAGTAGACATCTTTTCCTCCTTTTCTAACTGCTAAAAAAAAAAGCAGAGAAAGTAAAGCAGACTTTGATTTTATGTCTGGCAGCAGAACAACACTAGGTATCTAATGCTCCTTTTCCTAGGGAAAGTTCTTTCATTTCATCTGGTTGCCAGCAAGACACATATCACAGGTGACTGCTCTCTTGTACATATGCTGTTAGCTCTGTTTGCTTCTTTATTCACTGGGATGAATGACACACCTGAATGTCCTCATGAGCACATTCAGAGAGTTAGTGCCATCAGCCTGCAGAAATCATACACCTGGCTAGAAAAGAAATGCACAAAATCCACTGCACTGATAGGAGATCCTATGCTTCTATGCATTGTACACTCATCTGTGAGCTGAGCAGTTTATATTTCTGCAACTAGTGTGACATTCCAGCTGATTCAAAAATCTGAATTTATTACTTCACTACGCTACGAAGCTACAAGAACCAATACATTAGAAACAATTTAAACTTGTTTAGCAATTCTATAAAATACTGCAGGATAAAAATTTATGTTCCACAGAAAGCAGATAGAAACATACCACTTGAGTCAAAGTGCCTCAAGGTAATTTTAAAAACACATTGCAATATTATGTTGAAGAAGCATAAAAATTCCACATGGAGGCATTGTATAGTCTAATACACCTTTCACTCTAAGACAAAAATTATACAGAAACAACAGAGTGCCTAAATGACTAGAAACAAAACTAATCCAGAAACTAAAACAAAATTATATTTGTTTTTATGTCTTGTGAAAGGAAAAAGCAAAGGTGATGTTCTTTATGCAGACTTTATAGCTTTGAATAAGGGGTGAAGCACAGCTCTTTCTTTGCTTGATTTGATCTTTGTTTTCCAATGAAGATTACAATTTCAATATTGTAGTTCTAACCTGCTGGAATGGAGAGGAAGAAATTCTCTTTAACATGGAGTAACCTAGTTCCTAGGGTGTAGGAAGGAACTGAAGGAACAATTAAAGCCACCTTGGAGAGACCAGCACCCCCTCATGGAACCACAGCAGAACACAAGAAAGACTCTGAGATGAAATTTCTGGTAAAGTATTTCTGGTGTTTCACATGGAAAATAAAATGTCTAAATGAGGATCTTTCTTGGCCTGTCATGCTTCAGACCCATTTGCAGGTTTCCAGTTCTGCCAGAACATTCGGGTGAGCTGTATTACCCTTTACAGATATCAGCAGCGTAGGCTGCTTTGTGAAAAGCTTCTATCCCACACTGGGAAGCTCTTGGGAACCACGCGTACAATGCAGTTGATCAACAGTCTAGTTCTTCCAAAATGAGAAATGTCTGATAGTCTAGCTTCGGTTGCAGCTAAGTCTTATCCCCACAGTCATCTTTGCAGAACTAAAATTCTGGATTCTAGATTATTTATCTGTATGAAGCAGAACACAAATGTAATCTCAGGTTTTTCCCTGCAGCCCCTTCCGACTTTGACTTAAACTTAGCTGTAACAACATTTGCTCATTTCAAGCTTAGTTTAGCTGTCCTTTCCAATCCATATCTTACATTAATTTACTCACATTGATTGACTTAGGTAGGAGAGTAAGGAGGTGATTAAAGATGATTAAACAAACTGTTTAATCCAAAGCCAGTATCTTCTGTTGATCTGAACCCTATCTGCATCACAAATTTTACTATTAATTGCAAACAAATGGCTTAGATAAACTACAAGGCTTGTGTTGAAGCTTTGCTTGAACTAGCATCTCCTTCAGAATATGGCTGTCTTGTAACTAAAAGATCCCAAACCAAAGCCATTACCTCAGCATCAGGCATCTCTGTGGTCCTAGCCTGATATTTATATATCAAAGATATACAAATAAGAGGATAATCTTTGTAGCTTTATCTGTAAAAACCTAAGCCTTGCTTAGGTTTAGTTAGAGCTTATCTTAGAGCCAGATTTAACCTGTCTCACTGACTCCTTATTGAACTGCAGAGAGGTCATCTACAGCTATGCCTCCATTTTGAAATTTGGTACCAACAGAAATATGCTGTTGTAGATGAACTGAGATCCAGCTTGGTAACTATGCCCATTTGATTTAAGCACTATGGAATAAAAAGAACCTTAAAAGAAAATAAGGGGGGGGGGGGGGGNCATAAAACAGATAAAGAATGGAGCTATTTTCTATTTGGCTTTAATTAGGTGGTGCAGGTGATCTTAGAAGAAGGGAACATGAACTGAAATGGTCTTAAATAAAACTGGAGGGGGAGCTTCATGTACAACTTTTTCTTTTTGACTGCATATGTGTAGATCTCTCCTTGGGATTTAAGCTGCCCTTCTAAGGACTCAACTGCCCTGCTTCTGTGGTACCAGAAGCTTATCTATCGTACATAAGGACTGGATATGAGCACATTAGATGTCACTCCCTTTTGCTTTTTGGCTTGGTAAGATTTTCATTCCTTAATGCTGAAAACTTAAAGATGAGCTGTGTTGTTGTCCTAGGGTGACATAATGATGTTTGTATCCCCAGTCGTCTGTTGAATTNTAACCAGGACAGTTGTGCATAGAGACAAACTATACCATGTACAGCTGATATGTCTGTGAGAGACTATGATCCAATATTCTAATGGTTGCAGAAGACTGTAGTGGGTTGATCTTGGCTGGATTTCAGGCGCCCACCAAGCCATTTTATCGCTCCCCACCAGCTGGACATGACAGAGAAAATAAGATGGAAAACCAGTTGTATGTTGAGATACTGCAATTCACTAAAGCAAAAGAAAAACGTTACACATACACAAGGAAAGGGAAAATAACTTATTCTCTACTTCTCACCATCATGCGATGTCCTGCCACTTCCTGGGAAGCAGGCTTCATCATGGGTAGTGATGCCAGTGTTGGAAATAATCAATGCAACTTTTTCTTTCTTCTGTTCTTAGCCTTTATATCCAAGACAACATCATCTGCTATGGAGCATCCCTTTTGTCAATTTGGGTCAATTGTCCTGATTGTTTCTCCTCCCAAGGTCTTGCCCAACCCCAACCACTGATTAGTGTAGAAGCTGGAAAAACAGCGCTTATGCTGTGCCAGTGGTTTTCAGCAGTAGTGAAAGCACTAGTGCATTATCAATACCCGTCTAGTTATCAGTGCAAAGCACAGCACTGTGAGCATGGCCATGAAAAAATTAACTCGATCCCAGCTAGGCTCAATACAATGACTACAGAAATTTGTCCCTGGAATGAACATATGAAAAGGTATTTCTGCAACAAAACTTACTGAATTTTCTGGATTTTGGAGGCAATTCAGAAGGTGAAAACAGGACTGCAGTATCTCAACAGCTGTTGCAGCAGTGTTATTTCTGGAACAGGGGTAAGGAAGCTCCTCTGGCATATGAACTACAGGCAGGAATTTTTCTCTACATCAGATCAAATCTATATGTGTCCACTGAAAAAATTCTCTCCAAGTTACACCTAGGCAACTCTTTTGACCTACTTATTCTAGACACGGATCATCGAGTGAGTCTACTCAAATGTCTGGCCAGCAGTTGGCAAACGTGGTCCAGTTGCTGTACTTCACTGGGGTGCAGCCAGGGGAACATTGGGAGGATGTTCCTACACTCTGATAGATGCCAGTTTCTCTGCACCTATCTTCAGTCTATTCCCTATGTATTAGTTTGTAAGCCTCCATGTAGTAAAGTGCCCAAGTTAAATTGTATGAAGCAAAGCCACACAGAGTCCCCAGGCAGGTGCAAAGGAGAGCAGCTTTATTACAAAAACCAGGCCTTTTTAAGGTACAACAAGCCCAAGTCAGCCCACCAGTGCACACCCAGATGTGGACATGCAGCAGTCACACAGCGTGTCTCTCATGTCTCTCACATCTCTCTACCCCTGTTCCAGCTGAGTAACTCTCCCACAGTTCCCTTCTACTTAGCCAAAGTAGCAGGCCTGAGCCATGATTTTACAAGGGTAACAAGGCCCTTATTTTATAAGGTTATATCTATATGCAACAGAGAACCATCCTTCTTCATGTTATAACAAATAACATTTACGAAAATGTTTCTCAGGATGTAGTGGTCTTTTGTGCAAACTCCAATATCTGATCATTTTTTCACATCACTTGAGAAAACCGTAGTGGAAGTCACCCTACTAAGCTCCAAGAAGTCTGTAAATTTCAGCAGCAGCTATAAGATTCAGGACAAAGCAAATTTTTGTTTAGATATGTTGACTGCATGCAAAGCCTCACATTACAAAATTATATATATTTAGAATGATTTCAGAGATAATGATACAACAGCAAAACTGTAGACATTTTTTTAATCCATGAAAATAATAATAATGTAGGTTTTCTGGCAAACAACTGAGAAGCAGTTGTTTTCCACCTGTGGAAATATCAGCCCTGGCAAATAGGTTTAACTATTTCTATCTGTTTTTCATGTATTTTTATTCCATGGCCTTTTCAGTAGCTACTGTGTGAAAAAAGAACACAATGCTATTTCTTTTGTCCAGATAAAAGGTGATGTACCAGGTTCTCCAAGAAGGGAAAGCACAGCTAAAAATGTTTATTTCATTTATTTCATTGTACTGTTTAATTTCCCTGTCCTTACAGAATCCTTCTGCCTCCCTGCCCCCGTCCTCTAAATCATCTGACTTCTCAGCAGTTTGGTTTCTGGAAGCTGCGGATGCTTTGCTGATACCTGCTGCATCTGGTAGTTTCTTCCTGACTTCTTCAATCAATCAAAGTCAAACCTGAAAGCACAACAACTTTGGGCATCCAATCACTCTGAAATGGTACATTTGGGAAACAAGCAAAGCTCTTCAGCATGAGGCTTGGGAAGCTAGGTACGTGTACTGGGTGTCATCAATCAATGAATTTTCCTGCAGGTCATTTGTCAGAACATCCATTTTCCTGAAGGCTGTTCCAGGGCTTAAAAATTAAACTAAATGCATTCTGAAAACAAGATTACTTATGATAATTTGTCTCTCTTGCATGATATTAACATTTAAGATCTGCACCATTGTTTTAATAGAATAAATTGACTGAATTTTATCTACAAAGTGGGGAAAAGGCTCCACAGCTAAGCTACCCAAAGGCCTATTTTACTTCCAGAGTTGCACAGCATGTATCAAAGAAGAGAAAGGCTAATATCATAGCTGCTTTTAAGAAGCTTTTCCATTGTACACACCATTTGTCAAAGATCTGCTCCTTCTAGGAGGTTCTTAGTTATGATACAATATGAAGGAAATCCTGATCATTTAAGAGAGCCTCATGAGAACAATTCTTGCTGGTATTCATGTCTGCTTTGACTTACTTAGGAGAAAACACACATGGGTTGAAGGAAAGGCATTCAGCAGTGATCTGCATTGTCTGGAAACCTCTAACTCAGGATCATTCCAGTGAGTGCATGTACTCCAGTGAACACATGTGTAGAGAGAAGGAATAAACTCTTTTATGGGTCTCAAAATTCAACCAAAAAGAAAATTAGGAATTCCTACTCTTTTACACAAAGGACCAATAATTTTTTCTTATGAGACTTTCCTAGCTTCTTTTTTTAATCCTCTGGGTAAGAAGTGAAGCACAGATTTTCTTTCTTGACTGCCTGCAGTGTTTCTCTGAAGTACAGCAACAAAAAGAGAACAGCAATTAAATCATGTCTACACAAAAACTTTAATTTAACTGAAACTGGGTCAAAAACAATAGCTACACTCTGCAGCAGTCCTCCTATTTCAAAGCTGATTTTGCAAATTGGGGTTTTCTATTCCTCTCATGGTGCAAAATCAAGTTAAAAAAAAATATTGCATGGGTCATGTGCACTTTACAGTGGGCACCATAGATCAGCTGAGGAGAAAAAGATAATTCATCTATTTAATATATTCTGAATTTCAAAATCAGAGATATTGAGAAGGGAAATAAGTATTTTTCCTTGGGGAACTGCAGCATTTGGGGCTTTGCTTGGACCTGGATACAGGCTTTTTTCAGATACCTTGTTTTGCTTTTACCACAAGATGAAGATTGCTTTACTGTAGAAGTTTATAGATTTAGTTTTTTCTCCTAATACATCTGGTCAACAACAATCTCTTTCTACAGCTTGGTGTGTTGACAGTGGCAAGCCTGTTCAGGCTCTCACTGAGATGCTCCCTCAGAACCTTACCTCAGGCAATCCCACTCTGCTTTATTTATCACCAGAGGTTTTCTATACCACTTTCTCTTGCAATTTTAGTTAAATGCATTTATTTTCTGCATTAAAACACATGGATCAATGTGGACAAAATTTTAGTGAGACTCTTCAAATGTCAAGGAACAAGCCCTGAGCATGGGTCAGGTTGCTGTCTGTCACAACAGCAGTTATGAAAAGGCTTTATTCAGGGTAGATAAGGACCAAACCTTGATGCCAATAGAAATATTGTCCTCCTGTGAGGATGAAACAAGAAGAAAGTTTGCTTTTAGATAAGTGAGAAAGTGGCCTTCAGTGGGTTTTGAGCTGTGTGCATAGGCTTTGGTTTTTGGGGCCTGGGACCACCAGAGACAATCTAGTTGTCCAAAGGGACAACCTTTTTTTGTTGTTTATTCCTTGTAAAACGTCAAAGGTGCACTGAGCCCTGCCAGCTTGAAAAATAAATTCTAACATGTAAAAATTATTGAAATGTAAAACTGCTCTAAACTGGAGATATTATGAAGTGATAAATGCATCATTGCTTCAGGTCTTTTATTATAGGTCACTTAAATAAGCATTTAATTTCAATCTTCTGTTCATTAATGCCACAGTTCTCATCCTGTCAGGTTCAGCTTCCTACCTTCCATACAAAACCAGGGCAAGGAAGGGCCTTATTCTGAGCAATTACTTAGCATATTATGACATTTGGTTTCTCCACTGCTGTTCTTGACGAGTACAGTTTCTCAGACAGTCAGCAAGAAAATATCAGCATTTCAGGCCTATGAAAGAAGAAAAGAGCTATGATTTAATTAGGTGAGATGTTTATGAACTTAACTCATACATGAATGACTCACTACACCTGACTGAATGTGGCTCTGATTCTTCAGCTATTTCTCCGAGGCAAATATGGCTCAGAAAAATGCAAATAAACAGAAAAGCTACCACAAACATTCCTGCACAGATTTCATTCGCCTCACCCATACACACAAAGTAGGTGACCCTTTTTCCTGACCTAATTTACCATATGTCACTGACTACTTTTTCTGAATTTGTGGATCCTGTGCTTTTATGTTCTCCTCTCCTGAATATTGCCAGGTCAGGATAACTGGAGAATCACAAATCTCAGCCACCCATAGGAAGGCCAAGGCCCATCTAGAATTAAATCTGTGCAAGGATGTCAAGGACAATGAGAAAGGCTTCTTCAAATACATCAATATCAAACGGAAAACAAAATATAATATGGAACCATTACAAAATGGAGGGTGAACCCTGGTAACAGGATGCAGAGAAGGCAAAGTTACTGAATGCCTTCTTTGCACTGGTTTTCACTGACAGAATCAGCCCTCAGGAATCTCTGACAGAGGAGAAGAGTTAATAACATGTTGGAAGGAATAATTTCCCTTTCCCCAAGGCCAAAGAAGATTGGACTAGGGAAGAGCTGGGCAAATTTGACATCGATAGGTCCATGGGCCTTAATGAGTTGCATTCCCAAATGCTGAGAAAGCTTGTGAACACCACGGCAAGGTTGCCCTAATCATCCCTGAAAGTTCATGGCAATTCAGAGAGGTTCCTGAGGATTGGAAGAAAGAAAATGTCACTCCAGTCTTCACCAAGAACAAGGACAAGAAGAAGAGCCCAGGGAGCTACCAGCCATTCAGCCTTACCTCAATCCCTGGAAAGGATTCAGAGGGTCTGTCTATTGATGGAGGCCATTAATAATTGCATGGATGACAAGAAGTTGATCAGGAGCAATCATCATGGATTCACCAAAAGTAAATCTTGCATCACCAACCTGGTTGGCTTCCAAATGAAACAGCTACCTGGGTGGACAAGGGGAGAGCAGTGGATATTGTGTACCTTTACTTCAGCAAGGCCTTCAACACTGTCTCACCAGACATCCTCATAGGCAAACTTGAGAAGTTTGGACTGGATGAGTGGGCAGTGAGGTGAATGAAGCCCTGGCTGAACAGCCACTCCCAAAGGGTCATAGTGAAGGCTGTTACGCCAGACACTGTTAATATAAACACACTCCCCTGGAGGAGAAACCAATCAATAATATAAACATGCTCCCTTAGAAAGAGAGCAGTTAAGCCCAACTGTATATAAACACAACCCCCTTAAAGATAAACCCTGGAAAATGGCTCTCTCTGTTATGGTCAAGAAATGTGTAAATCAGTTATACCTCATTGGTTCTTTTTTACTCCTCCTGGTTGGTCAGTTTTGGATCCTTTTCCTGACTGGTCTCTTTCCCAATTCCTTTCCCCCATTGGGCAAGCTGTGAAACCCCACCCCTGGCTACCCTATGTAGTCCCTGTCTCCGAGAGCTCTGGGGCTCTTTTCTCTTTGAACCTCATGGAATAAAGAAGCTCTGCTGGAGATCAGATGGACCCCTGTCTCGCTGTTTTTACTCCTGCGCCATCTGGGGCGGCAAATGCAGGCTTGCTGCTCAGGCAGCCTCACCAAAGAGCTAATCATAGTGCACCTGAGAGTGCATGTAAGAGCTGATCACTCTGCTCCTGAGGGTACCTGTGCCTCCATCGATCTAGGTGTCTTTTTAAAGACACTTCTAGCGAGGAAGGTCGCAGCACATTCGCCACCGGACGGGACTGTGACAATAGTCAGTAGCACAGGGCCAAGCTGGAGGCCTGTCACAAGCAATGTACCCCAAGGTTCCACACTGTGTTGTTTAACTTGCACAAAGAGGCAGGTGCCTCCTCAACAAGTGTCAGCAGTGGCCAAGACAGCCAAAGGTATTCTGGGGTGCATTAGGAAGAGCTTTGCCAAGAGGTCAAGAGTGGTGATCCTGCCCTTCTACTCAGCCCTGGTGAGACCACATCTGGAGTACTCTGTCCACTTTTATGCTCCTCAGTGCAAGAAAGACATGGAGATCCTGGAGCAAGTCCAGTGGAGGGCAACAAGGATGATGAGGGGACTTATGAGGAAACATTGAGGGAGCCGGGCTTGTGAAGCTTCAAGAAGAGATAACCAGGATGATCAATGTCTGTCAGTATCTGAAGGGAGGGTGTCAGAGGATGGATCCAGGCTCTTCTTAATGATGCCCAGCAACAGGACAAGAGGCAACAGGCAGAAACTGATGCACAGGAAGTTCCATATTAACATGCAGAAGAACTTCTTTACTGTGTGGGTTACCAAACACTGGAACAGATTGCCCAAAGACAGTGTGGCATCTCTCTCACTGGGGATATTAAAGAACTATCCAGACACAATCCTGTGCCATGTGCTGTAGGATGCTCCTGCTTAAGCAGGGAGTTTGGACCAGATGACACACTGTGGTGCTTTAGAACATGACCTGTTCTGTGATTCTGTGAAAACGTGACTTGGAGAAAGCTAGACCAATGTTCTTTCTCCAACTCCCAGAGTTGGAGAATTATTGTAACATCTAAGCACTGGTATTAAAAAGGCACAAAGAAATAAATATCTTGTTTATCTGACATATGCAATTTGTTTCTCTGATAGAACAATAATGATATAGAAATTTATTGTAGTGTTTTTTTTAATCTTAACTCACCTGCCAATCAGGTTTGCACTTTGACTATTGTTTATTAAAATAAAGTTGGATTGCTATGATTCAGTTTTTGCAGTACTTAAAAGACAGTTCCTAGGAAACAGTGAAAACAAAATGCTGCATGTGATAGAAAAAAATCCAGCAGCATCTGAAAAAATTCTGGCTAGATAAGAAAGTAAATATCGTGTAAATGAAACTGAAGACTTTGTTGCTTAGTTACAATTATCTCACTAAAACCTACAAGGCTTTAATTTATAAAAGGAATTTTCCATTAAGTTCAGAAGGAGAATAGTGAACATTTGGATGTTTCACTACATGCTTGCATATATTGTTGAGTGCTATATGGTTGTATAGGGCTCAACAATATACCCAAGAGTAAAGTAATTCCTCTGCTACAAAATATTTGCAATATTAATCCAGTTAATGAATACTTAGATGCTTGAACCATTTTTACAGTGCCAGGAACAATTGATTTTGGACATATTTTTTAAATACAGCATTCTGATGCTAACTTTCTTGCAGGTTTCATTTAGTCAGTTTTGCAGCACAGACTTCTAACTTGGAACATGCATTAACATCTGAAAAAAGTCTTCTGAACTCTAGCTGTGGGTTTACTTTTTATTCTATTAATACTGATTGCCTTAAAAACTCACTTCATTTTTTAATTAAATATGTTGCCTCATTTTTAGCTACAGAGATGTCAGGGTAGTGACTGTTTCTGTTTTTCTTAAGCAACACTAACGTGGTGATTCATTGAGTGACAGGAAAAAATGAACGAGGTGAACAAATCTGACACAGAAGTTAGGAGGAATATTTCTGTATGCAAACCCAGAAATTTCAGTTTATAATTATGCTGTTTTATTTTACCAATTACTGGCACTTTCAAGCTCAACCATTTAAGTGTGGTCTCCTTTCTTGACTGGTTTTTGAAGGGCACTGCAGTATACACAGCATTTGATTTAAAATTTGTTTTCTGTATGTGACTCAAAAACTGCAGGGGATTCAGATGAATCTCTGAACAAAGATTGTTGCTGGATTTTATCATAATGATAATGACACTGACATATTAGCTAGGTAATGAAGAAATTGAGCTTATAAGAATTTATAGCTTACCTCCTGAGGAAGCATGCACATTACATCTAAACAGATTCATATCTGTCCATGGCTACAAACCTTGTCCTGAAAAAAGAAGGACCACAGAAAAGGCCTTTAGCACTATGAAAAGAGTAAATTAGAACTATAGAAAGAGAAAAGCAAGGAAAGGCAGCAAAACAACAACAGAGAAAAAGAGCCTGGAAAAGGGATG
>VWYE01011286.1:0-45165 GCA_013398995.1 Alaudala cheleensis
TTTTGTTTTGTTTCCTTTCCCTCTCTGCCTTACTCCCTGCTTCAAGGTGGATAAAGCTATTACATTTATTCCAACAGAACTGAATTCCTCTTAAGGCTTTTAGTGACTAAAAATTGTCACAGTATTCTGGTTGTGTACAAGTCAGATTAATAGCTTGGAGTCTCTGGGAAGAAGACCAAAAATATAAATTGTAATCCATTAACATTTATTACAGACAGCTTGTGGCTGCATAAATTTCCACTGTATCTTAGACAAGTTCATATTTTCCTCCTCTTTTTATACTGCTTTATCATAATCTTGATAAAATCAGCTTAAAACCTGATTTTTTTACAAATATATGGCACTAAATTTACCATGGTATAAATATTAATTATGTGAAATAAAACATAGTGTATAAGGTAGAGGTGTGAGGAAAGTGCATATATTGGGCTTCTCAAATCTCATGAGGACTTCTGATCTGTTAGAATAGACACAGTCCAAATACAAGCCCATCTATGTCCCAGACATAGATGAAAGAATGTTTTCTTCTATATTCATTCTCAATTAATTATATATTGACCCAAGTAATGCCTGTGTTTGGCTGTCATTTGGTGTGTAATGATGAATCAAATTTTTGATCAGCTATAAATGTAAATGAACAAGTAACAAATTCATATAAATAATTGTAACTAAGTGTAACAGGGATCTTGATACCATACTGAGCTTAAATGAGATCTGATTCTGAATGCCTAAGTTGGAGGCATTCATTTGAGCTCAATATTTACTCAACTTTCATGGCAAATATTTCATTGACTAATTGCTTTCAGAGATGACATTATATAAATTAACAAAAAAAAGGAAAAAGTACATGTCTGTTATTTGGAGCAAAACCTCAACAAAATGCCCCCTAGGTCTCTAAATCATAATGTATAAAATGTGTTTTAGTTATTAGAAAACAGTAATCATATACTTGGTTGGAATACACACTTCACTCCTTTGATTACAATTCAGTAGGGAAGATAAATGCCTGTTCTAAAGCAAATTTATTACATAAATTTTATGTTCAATTAGCTATCAAACATGCTGTAAAAGTTCCTTGTACCAAAGGAAATACTAAGTTGCTTTTTGTTGCTTTTATTGAAGTTTTTTTTTAATCAATTATTTGCAAATTTCTCTTTCCTGGCATTGAAGGGCTCTTTTTTTGAAGGAAATGAAGAAACAAACTGGATGAAATCCCATACTTGCAAAATATGCTCAATACCCATTGACTTTAACTGAGTTACAACAACTTACACATGTGGAAGGCACGACCCTTTCTGATTTATTTTGGCAAAGAAAACTCACTCCTTTTTTTTTTTGGAGATGTTCTGCTATCACCAGTTACTAAATCTCTAGCAGCATTCATGTGAATACAAGTGAACATGCACTTGTAGCTGACAGCCCAAATAATTCAATAGTGACTTCTGTAGAAATTTCTGACTTTCAAACCTTCATGTAAGTAAAAGTTTAACAGTGATATTTAGAGATGGATCTATAGTGATACAGATCAGTAGTGAATTCTTTCTTGTTATTTATTTTTAAACATGGTCCAAAAAAGATAAGTGTATTTCACAAGCAATTTAAAGAAATACACTCCTCTCTTTACACTTCTAGTTGAAATGTATTTTGCCACAGAATAGGACTTAATTGTCATTCTCGCCTTTTGTCCAGAAAAGAGATAAACAAATACAACAAATGTTCAGTTTGCTTTTCTTGGAATGTGACTTCTCATATATGTTTGGGTTGCAGAGAAGTGATGAACACTCCCATGCTTCTACTTGGGTAGTGAGACTTGAAGTCCCTCAGGAGCAGGTGCTCCCTGATGTACATCTCAAAGCTCCTGAGTGTGAGTGACAGTGATAGCTCAGGCTGTCCCCAGCAGATTTTCATGTAGTTTGAGTAGGAGTCAGGTCACAGCCAGGAAGTCTTCTGGAAGTATTACGGGCACATTCTTCATGATTAGTTTCTACACAACTCTGCCCTGAGTCTGTTATCCAAGAATTAAAAAGAGGAAGAGAAGTTCTCACTAGACTCTGTTTTCTAGCTGGTTTGAGGTGTTTTTGCTGAAAGCAGTACTCAATTTAAAATATAACAACAGTAAATCAGACACTCTTATGCATTTAATGTAATTAATAAATATGAAGAAGTGTTTTCTTGAAATGTCACAGTCTTGTTTTGTTAGAAGATAGTCAGAAAATATAACATGAAAAATCTGTATTCAGCTAGGAATTTTTCAGACAGCATCAGTGTACAGACTGGGAAAGAGACTTGGCCAGAAATTATTTTTGAGAGAGTTGCCTGTTAATCTCTGTGCATCTGAGGAGTTCACCAATGATGCTGAAGACCTTTACTTCAAATTAAGAGTCCAAAGAACAATTGAGTAAATAGACTGAACTTATCTTTATCATTTACAAATATAAATACAAAATTTAGAGACACTGAACAGTATCTCATAATAACTACACATCTCACTCTGGATTTTCATTTATGTTTTCATTTCTAGTCTTCACCTTTCTATTTAACATGTAATGGTATGCAACCCTTAGCACTGCCAGAGAACATGAGGAATCTAGTTATAAATCAGGACCAGCTTTGGAAACGTGAGTGCTCATTCAAACCAAGTAAGCTGTCAAAGGCTGCTTCATTGTTTTCACTGTGTCGTCAAAGTAAACAGAGCCCAGAGCTGTGATCTTTGACATGACACTGACACTTTAAGTACATGAAGATTGTCTGAACTTGAATATGTTAGAGGCATATTTATCCTTCCAAACCTCTCTATCATCTTTTATTTGTTATTAGAATATTAATTCACCAATATTCCATTTCACTTTAGGTTCTATTAACTGAATACAATGAAGCATTATGTGCCACAAAAGAATTGCATTAAATAGCATGAAAATACTAAAATTTTATATTGAAATTGAGGACTATATGCTCAAAGTAGAGATGTTATGGGTGGTTTAAAGGGTTGTTTAGGTATGAACAGCTTGCACAGAGACAGCACAAGCCAAGAGTTTGGACATTTGAAGCATATTTAGATTAAAGTCAATATTTATTTCTCGTATTGAGAAGAAAGTTTGTACTTTGTAAAATGTTAAAAAAGGTCATGAAGGCTTTTGCAGTTGCTGTTTTCAGTAGAAATTTTATGATTATTTTTTCCTTTCTTAAATGTGTGTTTAATACACTTGAAAGGTGATAGATTGACAGCAGTAGAAATTGCCCAGTATCTACAAGGGACATAGGAATGATGTTTTTTGATGAGAAAAATGAACTCTGTTTCCTCATGTTTACACTTGCCAATACTATCTTCAGTACATGAGCTTTCAAGCAAAATTTTTATGAGATGGAATAACCCCACTGGCATCAGTTAAAGGTATAAAAAAGTGTAAGCAATTACAAGATGTGTGTTTAGTTTAATTTTTCTTCCTTCAATAGGTTTGTAATGAAAAAAAGCTGACTTTCATAAGGAAGAATTCAGCCCACATGTTCCATTCTTCTAGACAGATATATTCTCGGTTAGAAATCATTAAACTAATTTCAAAAATACTCCAAATAAGAACATAGTTATTTTTGATCTGATTATCTGGGAGTTTTGTTTCATTGATTGGGTGGGGGTATTTTGCTCAAATGCAAAGCAATTTGGGCAAGAAATGGAAGAAAAGACAGGAACAATCTGCAGAACAGACATTTTCTAAAGGAGATCATAGTACCCAAAAATGTAAAAGAAAAGCAAATCTGCTTTATTGTTTATGAGTACGAATAACTGTTTCATTAACTACATTCTAGTATCTACTGACAATTCTTTTATCTTAAAAATACGCATTGTCTGAGCAGGCATATTTGTTCTGTGGGTGAAGAGTGCATGTACCTCACACAAGTTTGTAATGTTATAGAAGCTTCCTAAAATCTTTTAAAGGAAGTTTGCTCTTTTTTTTCTCCTGCTTAAAATAGTTCTGTTATAAAAATAGAAGTGGTGAAAATTGAAATAGCTTGTCTGTGTATTTTTACCTGTCCCTGACTCTAAGACAAAGGCATACATATCTGATTTCCTTAACCTGTTTATTCAGAAGAGGCTTCTGTTTGAGAGCACAATTTTTCAGTCAATAACTTTGCAATGACTATTTTATAATCTCCTTTGACATTTAATTTTTATTTATACAACAGAATTTTTCGAAGTTACCTAGAATAACAAAAAAAAAAAAAAAGAGAGAAACCTGGCAGGTTGGGGCTCATTGAAGCTTTTTGCAATTCTCAACAGCAGGTGATTGGATGAGTAGAAAAACTGTAAATGCGACAAACCATAAAAGGATTTCCCTAAGAATGAAATTTCACAGTGTCATTAATTTACAACTGTTTTGGCTTGTACCTTTGAAAACCTTAGACATTCACTTAAATCATATAGACTTTGGAGCTAGCTGTCCCAAAACAAAAAAAAATCTAACTTTTCATTTGCCAGCCACAGCAGTGGATACATTTGGGGAGATATGCAGCCTTATTATCAAGTTTTTTCTAGTCCAGATTCTTATTTTGTGTGTCTCATTGTCTTACAACCAGTCTAAGACAGCATAAGCAAATTCTAGTGTATTATTTCTAGTTCCATGTGACCTGATTGAAATCTAGATCTATCCTAAACTATCTAATGTTAATGAAGAGCTTGAATACCCTTTTCATATCTATTGTAATGCTCCAAAAAAACCCCAAAACAAACAAACAAAAAACAACAAAAACCACCCTCACAAAATGTAGCAAAAAACATTCTTCTCAGTACATTTAACAATACCAATAATTACACCTGTATTTATATGGTTGTCTAAGAAATTGCTTTACGCTTCAGTATTTTCAAGTCAGTCAAGAATCAAAACAGAATGATTTAATAATGTTATAAAAGCAGGTAGTCCTGCTTTTTAAAGCCTTTTGATCTCTTGGAATGTTGAAAACCTTTTAAAGAAAGGTGTGATAAATTTCCACACCTAGTATGACTGTACAATATATTTTCATTTAAAGAAAGATTTGAATTGGAAAGGAAGTGTCCATGAAGGAAAAAAAAAAAATCCTTCCTTCTGACAAAAAATAATCCCACAATATGCCCAAAACAACAACAAATTATTCCTAAACTGGGATAAGAAAAATCAAAACCCAATAGAAAGGAAAAGGGAAATAACATGTTAACAGGAAAGAAAAGAATTTCAATTGTTCAAGTTCCTTGCACTATTACCTCCCAGGTTTGATAGAGGAAGCGTCCTTGCCCTACAAAGTCCAGGACTCTGTGCACAACAAGGCAACTGAATACACATAGAAGACTGTATCTTTTAGGTAAGATCTTGGTGTAAGTAGACTAGGAGAAGCATTGCTTCATTAAACCACATATGCCTTTTATAAATATATTCTTTGTGTGTTTGTGTTATTTATAATGAAAAAGATTTTTCTGCATTTTATCTTTTGATAGCTGAGACAAGTAACATCAAGTCAGTCCATAATCAGAGGTGTCACTCCTAATGAGTAAACTGGGGTCCCTCAAAAAAAAAACATCTATTCCCTGGAAAAATGCACAGAGACACTCGAGGGTCAGATTTTATTTTATTGGCAGAGAAGAATGTTTCATTTGGTTAGGGACAGCTAGGAAAGCTTCTTTGAATCTTTCTTTAATGGCTGTGGCTGAGGGGGCTAGAGGTTATTAGTAAGATCTATGTTTGATATTTCTGCCAGCATTCAGAACATCATTACAGCTCTCCAAGAGCCAGACAGGGCATTGCCTCACCTAAGATGCTTTTAGGCTCACTACCCTGGAGGTGATGAAATGAGGGGGAAACTAGAAAGTTGTGTGGGAGCTGTGGAAGGAAAAATGGCAGTAACATCAATAAGATTATGCCACATGATGTAGTAAAGAAGAGGGTGTTTTTATGACTAAATGTGTGTGTGACTTACATGTTTTATAACTCTTAATTACTCAATAAATTACCATATGCTTTATTTATACAGAAAGGAAGCAGAAGAATAAATAGCAGGAGATCCAAAACCAGGCAGTCAAGATTACATAAAAAACACATTCAGGATTTTGACTATAGTCTGGCCAGAAAATGTCAGGACATGGAAATATTTGGGTATAATGATATAGTTAAAAAATCAAAGTATTATATTTTCTTAGGCACTCCTAAATTAGGTGAGGTTGCAATTAAGGATATATATGTGCACTTGTGGGCTAGCAAGATCCAGGCACAGTTTTTTAAACTTGATTTTGACCTCAGTGAAATTATTATCTTTTTCAAATTATTATACTGTCACTGGCTAGTGTTGAAATTAAAGGTCTGTCAACCCTGCCATTATAAATGCTGATATTTAGGAGTTTATAACTCAGCTGTAAAAATTTCCTTCAGGCTCAAAGTTGGCAGCACAGGCTATAAACCAGAGCTGATTTTCCTCCCACAAAAACCATTAAAGAGTATGTTTGGACTAAATCTGAGGATATTGGAGCAAATAAAATATAGGCATTAAGTACTTTTTTGATAATTTTTATGTCTTACATAAAACTCAAGAACACCTTTTATCACTTTGTTTTATTTACTGATTTTGTTTTTCTTTTTAGTTCAGTTTGATGCTCATAAGAAATGCCGAATTAAAATACCTGAAAGGTGAATTCTTTCATTTACTTGCAAAGCAATTCTTTTACAGGCAATTCTAATTTGAACATCTCTACAAATGTATCTTTATCTTCTAGTAGCCTCTGGGATCATGAATTTTTAGTGATAAAAAAACAGACTAACAGTGGATTATTTTTAGCAGCATTAATAACAATAATGACAATAATAATAATGATGCAGATTATATAAAATTAACACAGCAAAATGGTTCCCATCTTTAAACACAAGACTTTGATGTAAAGCTAGAATATTTTTATTCCTCCACTACTTTAGGAGGGACCCAATCTTTTACCTTTCACAATCATATTGATTTTTTTAAAATGTGTTAGTTTTGTTTATTTGTTATTTGTGTCTGCACTTGTTGGAAGATAATTTAAAATAGCTGTTATGATATGAAAACTTTCTATTTATTTCTCGCTATTCATGTTCATAGCTCATATTCATTTTTCATGCAGCAAATTTATCTCTGGCATTAAAATCTATAGTACAGTTGTAGAGATTGATTGCACTTCTTTCAGACTGAAGTTTGATTGGGCTAATCATGTCAGGATCTTTATCCTGGTTTTACAGTTCCACTTGCTTGTGGTCATCATTGCAGAAAAGGATAAGTGAGAAGGCTTTAAATTAGGAACAGGAAATGACACAACTGAAGGAATAAATAATGGAATTCTTTGCTGTCTTTGGTGTGTGTTGAAGGTAAGATGGCACACGTTGTCCATTCAAAAGCAAGGAAAAAATAAATTCACTAACACCAAGGCAGTTTCAAAATGAGTCCTTGTAGTTGTGGAAGTTACTGCTAGAGAAAACATAATGATTAAAATGTATATGAAATTAAAAGTGATAGGAAAGTTACTAAAAATAATCCACTGAGACCTCTTGCATAAAGAATACAGTATTTTCACAGTTTCAAAGGATATTCTGAGTTGGAAGGGACCCACCAAGTCCAGGTCTTAGGTAAATGGCCCATACGGGGATTGAACACACAACTTTTGTGTTATAAGCCCCATGCTCTGGCCAGCTGAGCCAATCTCAGGGTCAAAACAGGAGAATCCTGACCTGCAATTTGTGGGAGGCTGGGAGAGAATTTATGGTGTTACTCCATAACTACCCATTTTATATACTCTGTTATAGGAAACCTTAAGAAACTAGAAGTAAGCCTGTGTGTGTGAAAGAAAGAAGATAGGGAAATGAATCATAAGTTTTGTGCAGAGCTATAAAGCACCCAACAATATTCCTACTACTTGAAACAGAAATTTCAATTATTATTTCCATATTTGGAGTAGTTTTGCTTTTAGTTCATGTACTGAAGTGATTTTCATGGTATTTACTTTGTTTCATCTGTATTTACAGAAAAACACATTTTTCTCCAATCTACAGCATTAAATGTTTGTGTCAGAAAATGATACATTTTCATGTATTCTTACATACTGATAATAGTCCACAGGGCATTTAAGAGCCTAAACATTATTATTGACTACCCAGAGAAATAGTATGTGTTAGTTCTGCAGTTCTGTTTCAGGCACTATTTATTTAAACATGTCAACAAAATAAAAATAAATATTAAAATGATACATTGTGAACTTGAATATCAGCGCAGAAGTAGGAAAACCACATATTGATGCTAGAAATACACACATATTTCACCTCATAGCAGCAAGATCTTCTATTGCATACATAAGATATAATGGGACAAATTAAAAATAATCCTTGTATCTTACTTTTGAATTTTTTTCTTCATTCCAAGCAAAAATTTGTTCAAATGGATTTTGTGAAGTTTGATGCAAGACTTGATGTTGTGGTACATTACTTGCCTTTAATTTCTTGCAAATTGCTGTTCAGCTGCAGAAGTCAGGGTTACTCAGAAACAAGCTTTCCTCTTTTATGATGATAAGTATTATGGAAAATTATTGAGAAGTCTAAACATTTTACATTCAGATTAGGACTTCGAGGACAGACTGGCTTCTGGTGGAGCAGCAGCTTCATAATCCTTAGAACACTGGATTTATCCAAGACTTTTGAGGTATCAAGGTTTCCAGTGAAACAGCAGGGAGGCCTGAGTTCAGTGGTATCCTGAAGGTGTCACCAGTTTTAAAGTAATCAGACCAGCAGGAAAGTCTGGAGATTTACAATCTTTCTGATGAAAGAGATAAGCAACATTGGTACCTATAATGCCTCTCAAACACCCTCTGGTTTTAACCAGCTGCCATCTTAACAGAAAGCTGTTAATACTGGACCTTACCACCTTTGTTGCACAGAAGCTGTGAATGGAACTAACAGAAAATCAACAGCTTCTGTGATTTTGCCATTTATTTCTGGGGTTTTTTTTGTTTTGTTTTTTTTTTTTTTTTAAATGAAAACAAAGTTTTCTTAGAAATTCTTGGGAAAAAGCCAAAAACAAAAACCCAAAACATTGTTGAAAGATCATTTTTTTTTTCCTCACTTGTAACAAGAAACAAATCCTTACAGTTTTATTTACCTTACCTGTTATTCTGTCTTCTGATGTCTCTGATTAGGTGTGTTGGAGACTTATTCTGCTATTTCCCAGGAGTAAGAAACCATTGTGTTGCAATGGTCATCAGAATCAACACTAAAAAGGTTTCTGTTCTGTTGAACCATTATTCTTTGAAATACATTCTGTCTATGTTTCCAGCCAACAGTAATAGTGAACATCAACCTCAGGATAGATTTTATGTTAGCACTTTACGTGAGGGGTTATACAGCTATAACTTAAGTATTATATGATGGAATTTAATTAGGTCAGATATGAAGTGATAATATTAAAATAGTAAGTTGTACTCATCGTGAAGAAAAGTTCCTTGCTTTATAGCTGAAAAATTTATAGGTGCACTTGGAAACTCTAACGTTGGCAAGCATTTCCTAAAGAACACTCTATAATTCAAAGTATGTAAAAGAAGAACTTATGTACCTTGGCTGTGGATTTCAGCTGACTCTTCTCAGAATAAAATAAAAAAAAAACTTAGAAGGAATCTGATACATTGGGTGTTAAAGACAAAAAAAGTTGATTTAGAGGTATTTTTTATAAGAAATACTATGTTTTTCAGTGAAATCTTTTGCAAAATATAATAACTATATGAGAATGTCTCTTCATTCTCAAAAGATCGCACATCTGAGCCATCTGAACCTCCTGAGTTAATTTTACCCCTCTGAAAGTAACTTGCATAGCTTCATCCATTTGTTTAGTGTGGCCTTTAAGATTTTGAAAAATAGTGAATTATTGCAGGGTGTACTGGTTGTATCAGTCAGTGGTTACCAGGCACGGGCTTTCTCACCTTTGCTATGAAGTACCAACTGGACAAGTACAAACAGTAAATGCAACGTCTGGAACTGATCAAGAGGGACCTGAAATAGTCTACCTATCTTATTTATTTTGAGAATTCACTATCTGCAAGTGTTAGTGAAAATGTTTTCTTTTTTCCAAAGTATTATAATTCTCACATTCATTCAGAGTTATCAAAATTACTTCTTGGTCAAAAAGTTGCTAAGTCAATGTGTGGGAACCTGGCTCACCCCTTTGGGTACTCCTGGACCCCCTCTTGAGCCAGAGTCAAAAATAATTATGTGTTTGAGTTAACCCCCTGGAAAAAGCTGCCACACCTAAAAGAGGAGATGCAGACACATGGGTTTAATTAGTATGATTATTGTTAAGCCACAGGGCGAAAAATAGAATTTTTAGATTTTAGTGTATAGGTAGAATGGGGTAAAGATGGAGGAATTTGGGTGTGTCTATTGTCCTTTTCCTGCCTCTTCTTCCCTTCCATCTTTGCAGTGGTGGTGGCCTTTTCTTGATATGGGTTATGGTAAGAGTTCACTGTCTAATATGGGTCATAGTTATTGGTACTTAATGGAAAGCACTGATAACATAGTTTAGATTATTAAAGTTAGGTGCCATTATAGGAGGGTCAGATTTTGCATTTCTGGCTCCCTGTGAACATCACACTGGAATGAGAGAACAAAAGAGATAAGAAAAGAATAAACAACTCTTCGAAGCAGTTGCTTGGCCTCACCTCTCTTTCGAACTCTATCATCAACTCTCAGGGCGCAAAAATAATTGAAAACCTGAGATCAAAATCTTTTGCAGAAATGTAAATTTCTGCTTTTATTTTCATTTAAATTTATTTGTACCAGTGTCTTATGTATTCATGGCATATATATATATATACACAAAATTATCCAGACTTCAAAAGAAAGGTTATATTTTCTTTCTTTACAATAAATCCTAAAAACTGGGCTATCCATCCTAATGTCAGAGTACTTAATTTTAATAAGACACTTAATTTGCAATATAATTTCACTCATTCAAACTTCAAATTTTTTTCATTCCTAATTACACCTCTGTCGTTGTAAATATACTACTGACAACTATATTAACTAATAAAAAAGAAGTACTCCAAATAAGAACACATAGTTATTTTTGATCTGATTAACTGGGAGTTTTTTTTTTGTTGATAGATTGGGGATATTTTGTTCAAATACAATGAAATATGGGCAAGAGATGGAAGGAAGGACAGGAACAAACTATTAGGACAACTAAAACCAGGTTTTGAAAGCTGAACACCAAAATATTTCCAGATACTCCATTGTAAATTTTAGGCTGGAAAAACCTTAGGATCAGGCTTTCAATACATATCCAATTAGTGCAATTTGATAGGGAGTTTATTTATTCACAACAATATTTCTGGTAGCCTAAGTGTAGATTGCATCCTCATTTTGAAAGCGCTTGATGAGATGACTCAAAATACCAGAAAAAATTACTTCTTTTGTCTTTTGTCATTTTAAAAATGTAAGATTTATTCAAAAATTATTCCTTAAAACAGAATTTATAGACATACTTTCCGACTAATGCAAGGGAAATAGTGAAGGAGTTCTTCCTCTCATTAAATCATCCAAAAAAGCGCGGAGTCTAAGAGAGGTAGTATCAGAAGCAGTGTGTATTACTTGCATTAGTGAGGCAAATATGGAACATCTCTATTAAAAGTGTGATTTAAAATTCCGAAGTCTTTTCAGTGACTGGCTCCAGATGTCCAAGAAGGCTGCAGGACAATTCCTCAGACATTGTGGCAGTAAAAATCCTCATTGAATTGCCTGGATCCTGCAATGAAAAGCCAGGTCCCATGGTCCTGCTCTTCAGACTGTCAATTCCCCTGTGACTGGAGGGACATACCCAGACCTATTCAGGCAGAAGAATCACATCTCAGCAGGGAGGGTGAAACTAAAAATACAAATGAAGGAACAAAATCAGCCTTGAGCTCCATCTGTCTCCTTACTGTTTCTACTGAGTACCTTGTCAGCTGCCTTGCCTTTCCCTTTAAGGATAAAAAGTGAATGTAGAAAGGAATGACTACCAGTGTCATGAGCCTGGAAACCTGCTCAGGTCTGCCCACTGAACAAGCTGAATAAATATAGCCACAGCTGTTTCTCTGGGACCTTTCTTTTACACTTAAGGCACAGAATTTGTTATTCATCATGCCTCTGCTGTTCTAGGCTGCTCATTTTTTCTCCTTCCCTTCTCTCCTTCTCTTTGTTGCTGCTGCTGTTGTTGCCGCTGCTGTTATTGCCATTTGATTTGCAAATGTGAAGTCTGACCTGACTTTAAAAACATCGTATAGTCACTTTACCTCTTTGAACCTAAGATTTGTGCAAAATCTATCGAAATTGCTGCTTCTGAAAATAAACACGGATTTACAACAAGCTCTACTTGAAATGTAGGAAAGATAGTGAAACTGTAACTTCCCACTTGCCACTGCTATTAGAACAGGTACATGGAACAAATAAAACTCAAAAAGTGTGGTTTTTACCTTGAAAGTTTTCCAAAACTCACAAACATGGCTTAATTTCATTAGCTCTTACAATAAAAGCTAAATATATTTTTCCTTTTGGCAAAAAAGATGTAGTTTTGAAGCATAAAATTTGTGTATGTTTTTAATTGCAGTTACTCTAATGGCTTTCATAATACTATTATATATTTTTTTTAATTTGGATACCTATCTGTTATTACATTTTAAAAAGACTCTCTAATTACATGTGCAAAGAATCCATTGCAGTAAGAATCTGAAGCAAAGCTGAATAAGACACAATTTTAAAAAAGTGGTAAGAATAATAGTTTGGCTTGAAGTATAACTGTATATATATATTTCATTTATTTATTTACTTATTGACTCTTGGCAGTGTTCTCCTTTGACATCTGGTTTCTATGGTTTCTATAGCCAACCCCTTGTTACAGCTCTCTCTGTGGCTTTATTATTTCACTATTTTTTTATTTTTTAATTCCCATCTGTGTCTGACTCATTACACAAAAAAAAACAAAAACAAAAAAAACAAAAAAAAAAAAAAAAAAAAAAAAAAAAAAAAAAAAAAAAAAAAAAAAAAAAAAAAAAAAAACCACTCTGAATGTTCATCCAGAACTTGAACTGTGATCTTTGACCTGGGGAACTCATAGAACTTCTGCTGCTTTGTCCACATCAGGACACATCCTGCAATGGTTCTCAGCTGGGAGGTAGCAGCCTCATGGCATGATCACATGCAAATCTACCAAAGGATGAACGTTTACTGAGGCAACAATATTGAAAAATAATCCTTCTCCACAAAACTCCCAACACACCCCTGCCCCCAAAAACCCCAACAAAACAAAGCAAACAAAAACTCCACAAACCCTAAACCAACACCAAACAGCACCCTGCCATTTCTTCCCTATTCCAGTTGCTTAACTGGGGGACTTCTAAAGAACCTTTTAGCTTTATAGCTATCTTTCCTTCTTAGAGATACCTCAGCAGAGTTACAAGCATGAAGAAGATTGGGTAAGAACAGAAGGAAACTTTGGTTGTGCTTCACAGAGGAAACACCTTCTGCCAAAAACACATCCTGGCTCTGTGTATTTGGTTTTCACACCAAGGTTTTGGTACTGGGGGCACTGCAAGAGTGGTTTCTGTCACAAGGCACTAAAACTCTGCACAATGTCAGACAGCACCAGTTTCCACCAGCTGCAGGATGGACCCATCTCTGGCCAAAGCTGGGCCAGTCAGCCCCATCAGTAGCAACTCTGGAATAACATACTTCAGAAAGGGTAAAAACTGCCACAGAGTGAACAGCCAGGAGACAGAAGTGAAGAAATAGAAAACAAGCTGCCCTGAAGACACCAAGGTCAGTGGAGCCAAGGGAGTAGGTGCTCCAGGTGCTGGAGCTGAGATTCCCCTACAACCCCTGATGCACACCATGATGAGGCACCTGTGCCACTGCAGCCTGTGGAGGGGCAGGGTGGAGCAGAGATCCGCCTGCAGCCCATAGAGCACCCCCATACCAGAACAAGAAGATGCCTGAAGGAGGCTGTGACCCCACAGAAAGCCCATGCTTGAGCGGGCTCTTGACAAGACCTATGAGCCTGTGGAGAGAGGAGCCCCCTCTGGAGCAGGTTTGCTGCCAGGACTTGTGACCACATGGGGGTCCCACACTGGAGCAGCTAGTTCCTGAGGGACTGCAGACCTGTGGGAAAGGCCAATGCTGGAGAAAGTCATGAAAGACTGTATCCCATGGGAGGGATCCCATGCTGCAGCAGAAAAAGAGTGGGAGGAGGAAGAAGCACCAGGCAAAAAACATTAAGAACTGACTGTAACCCTCATTTTCCACTTCCCTGTGTCACTTGGAGAGAGGAGGTAGAACAATTGTGAGTGCAGCTGAGCGCAGGATGATGGGCGTGGGGGGTGAAGATGTTTTTTGATCTAAACTTATTTCTCACTATCCCCATATGCTATTTATTGTCAGTAAATCAAATAATTTCTCCAACTGAGTCTCTTTTGCCTATGATGGTAATTAGTAAATTATCTCTTTCTGACTTTACCTCAACCCATGAGATTTTTTTTATCATATTTTCTCCTCTGCCTTCTTGAAGTGGGTGAGAGATCGAGCTGCTTGGTGGGTGCCTGGTGACCAGCCAAGGTCAATGCACCACACCATTACTCAGATGGAAAAAGGGAATGTACTTAAGGCATAGGCAAGTTATATTGAAATTATGCTTCCTAGAGGCTCAAAATAGAAATAATTTCCCCTCTATTTTTTCTCCCTTATAGCTGTATGGTTTGTTAGCATATTTTTCTAATGGGAAGCTGGTGGCTCTTATTTTATAGGTGCAAAGCACCTTATTTGATAGGGACAAGAAAAATGGAAATTACGAAGATTTATCTTTTCAGAAAAACTAAAGCAAATTAAAAATTTATTAGGGATTTCTTTAAGTAGAAACTTCAAAATGTAAGCATACCACTAGCATAAAATGATCATTAAATGTGGCAAAACAAAATATCTTCATTTATTCTGCATCTGAATCTCAAGTGCTCAGTTATGATGGAATTTGGGGTTTTCAAAAAGAGTTTTGTAAAGTGAAATACTGATAATGACCTAAGTAGCAGGGAAACCATAACTTCCCTTTTAAAATTAATAATACCATAAAAATGTCAGAGATTATTTTTTTGTCAGTATAAAGTTACTTGCTTAATAAAAGGAAATATTTATGCTCATGTAAGAATATTTGTTGACTGATCTATCCCTATGGATATTTTCTTGATTTAATTAGGGTGTAGATTATTTCTGTAGCTCCTTGTATTGGAACATTTCCCGCAAGTGAAAACAGGTATACTGAAAAATGGTAGGATATATAGTTCATGCAGTTACATGTGAAAGTATCTGCAAATTGTATGGACTTGTTATTAATGCAGTCACAACAGCAGTAACTTGAACAGACGAAGGTTACAGAAAAATCCCATTTTTGATAATTTACACATGCTACAAAGAAACCTGGCAAACTTGCTGTTTTGTTGAATTAAAAAAAAAATTAGGAAAGCAATCCCATAAAACACATTTTACTACATAAAATAGAAAAGTGACTAGATAGTTTGATCATTTTATAGGAAATAATGGATTAAGATAATTTGCAAAAGGACTTAAGTACTGAAGTATATAATGTTTAGGTGCCCAGTATGACCTGTGTAATACACAGATTTCAGATAGCCTAGGAATGTCCTGCTAAGTAAGTTTATTTGTTGAAGGTACTGGAAGCAGGTTAGCTGTGCCACCTGCAAAGTATAAAATACATATGGAAAAGAAAACACTTAAATCCATGCTTCAGAGCAGCCAGTAAGCTGGCTGGACTATAATGCTAATAACTTTTCCTTCCTCTGAAGTTCTGACCAGAATAGTTATTAGGTTTGGAAACAGCACCCCTCTAACCCAGATGATGAAACAAAATGGGCCATAGATATGCAATCAGGAAAAAAGAAAAAGAGAAAAAAATGCAATAAAAGAGAGAAAAAGAGAGAGAAAGAAAGAAAACAATTTAGTTATGTATGATACCTGAAAGTATCATGATTGGTGAAAAATGTAATGTGTCTGATCTGTAAAATAAAAACCCTAAAAGTAGGTAGTATATTATCCCCAGTGCAGTCTCATCCTGAATAAACTAAGGTAGCTAAGGTACAAAACTAAAATCATCTGGTAGCTAAGCAGGATGCAGGATGAATGGGTCCAGACCTAAGTTTTTTTACTTTTTGATGGAATGTTAACTCTGTAAACTGTTTCTAAGATTAGGCATAAGGCAAAGTTGCTAAACACTTATATGTTAAACCCACGGTATTGAGAATCCATGACATACCACTGTGGGATGCTAAAACTAAAATAAAGTCATACTGAGGCCTTAGATGTGTCAGGATACATGAGATTGTGAATTTCACCTACATTAAGTTGTCAACAATATATAAATGTACTCATTTACAATGGGAACAGTGTTCCCTGACAATTATAGAATATATTTACATGAGTAGGCAAGTAGATGAAAACATAACAGTACCAACAGTGGTACTTGAAGCAACCTGTTGGTTCCAAATGACGTCTACAAAAAATGCTGCAGTCTTCCAGAATCTTGTCATTGTCACCTTCTCCAGAACTTACATTCAGGCATTCCTTCAGCTGGCTCTTGCACTGTCTCCCACACTCAGAGGAATTTGCCACTGTCTTCATGACTGCTTGAAGGAAGTGCTACAAGGGATAGAAGTGATTCCAACAGAGGGGCATTTTCTGTCTGATCCAATGTCATTACCTGCAAAATAAATTGTGATTGTCAGCAGGCACAGGATGTGCTTTCACACTATATGACGAGATACAAGACAAGCCACTTAAGGCTGGTCTTTGTCCATTACTGGTATGACTTATCAAAATTTTCAGTATCTTCTTTTGAATGGTTTTAACATCTTGTCATTCACTACTCAGGGCAATACTGTGAAGCATAACCAAGCCCTTGGAGGAATGATAGCTCCTCCTGGAAGAACAAGAAAAATGTCAGCATAGCATACACTCACTGACATGATTTATTGGAAGTTTCCTGTGCGATTTTGAACTCTCCTTTGTTTTAAAGGGAAAGTATTACTTAATTCTGGAAGACTTCCCTGAATAGAGGCAAAATAAACTTTCTTTATTGAAAAGAAGTAAGCAATTTTGGATAACTAAGGGAATTTTAAAAAAATAAACCTGAAATGTTGATATATACCTAGATGCCCATAATTTACTAAACATATTGGAAATTAATTATTTTCGCAATCATAACAAGTTATGATGTGCTTCTGTAGTTTTTCATGAGTATCTAAAATAATGTATCCTAATTGATTCATTAAATACTCTGATTTTTTTTAACAAACCTAGGAAACTTTTAAATGTAAGGATCCAGATTCTTCAAGATTTTGGGCCCACTTCACCATGCAGAAGATCCTCTCTATTTGAATAAAATTGTGTGAGTGGTTTAGAAGAAAATAACAGCAGAAAACCCTTCATGGCTGATGCCACAAGACTGATGGTTATCAAATCATGTTGTATAAACCAAGGAAAAACATTATGATTTTGTGGTTGGTTTTTTTGTTGTTTGGTTGGCTGGGGTGGGGGTTGTTTGTTTGATTTAAATTTTCCCTTTTTAACTTGAGCTATTGATTAATTTTTTTTTTTCTTTTTTAACCCCACTTTTTGGAAATGTTTATCAAATCGCAAGATTTTCTTTAAAACACCTTGTATAAAATTTTTCTAAGATTTCTAGCTAAACAATTCATAGATATTATAGATGTAATAAACTTATAAAGTCTTTTTATGCTTTGATGGGAGATTTCAAAGGTCTTCTAAATCTATTTCAGTCATGGGATTTTTCTTTATTCCTTGAGAACCATGAAAGAGATAGTAAAAATCTGAGAAGTCTGTTATTCTATCACATTTATAATGACACACTTAATGACAATATATCAAGGGAGATGTTAGGAAGTCAGAGGACTTCAGAAGTTTTATTCAAGAATGTTAAAAAGATTTATGTCAATGCCTGAACCTTGAATTCAGAATCTCCAGAGATAAACATATACTGTGATGCACCATAAACATGAAACACTTCCATTTTATTTATTCTTAGTTCTGTCACTCATCTGCTGTACTCTGAACTGTGTAGGAAGACTGATACCTTATTTCAGACTCTTACCTTTGATGAAGAAACAAGATACAGTACACTCTCATATGAATTCTTTGCCTTATTTTTCATAGAAATTGATTATAATTGATAACTTATGCTACCAGAAGTAAGGCCTAAAAATAATTCTCTTTTTAATGGCTCCCAATTCAAACTTTAAGACTGATAAAATACAGCTTTGCCTAAATATTAAACAAAAGGCTATCTGGAGAGAGTCATGGTTGTTGCTATCTGCCTTGTTTCTAGGGTAAAACTGAACAATACATCTTCCATGAAGATTTCCATGTGTAAAAGTAAAGTATACATAGAAGTGAGAAAGATTACTCCCACAAGAAAACACAGTGGGTATAACTGTAGCTTAGTGTTAAAGAGACGGCTTTACAAAGGAACACATTCATTCACAGAACTTATCCCACAAGAATTACAAAGACTCACACAGAAGCTTAGCTGAAAGGTAACTCTCAAAGAATTTTTAGAGGTTTTATTAGTCTTTTCTGTCCTTTATGAATGTTTATATTTTCACAGTAGCTCAGAATATCAGGACAGATCTAACAGATCAAGTAATTCAGTAGTTAAATACAGAGGTGCTGATGCCACAGTTACTTTCCATTGACAACAAAGAGATCAGCTAGAATATTTATCTGAAATATAATCATCTATATTTAGCATAATTATGTGTGGCTCCCATTACTAAAAAAGTTCTAAAAAAGTTCTAAAAAAGACAGGTTCCAATAAGGACATGGAAAGTAATAAAAGATATGCCTTCTCCCTCTTTTCAGACATTTCTTCTATCATCTAAGAGTGAGTTTGTAAATGATGTGACTGTTTCAAATGTGTTATTTTTAATATATTAACAATAACTCCCAGTATATTTCATCTACTGCATGGAGAAACAGCAAGGAACCACCATACTACTAACTCTTGTGACTGCTACTAAATTAGCAGGGGAATTATTATTAATTGGGAAATTATCAAAATATTTAATTGAGAAGGACCAAGTCATGACTAATCAACAGATTTTGAATTATAAAAATAACACAAGACATTATCTAGTCCATGTAATGCAGGAATCTAAATTCATAGTGGCTTGAAGCCTGTGCATAAAACAAATGTATTTGAGGATATCTAAAGGAATATCCCAGTTCTCCAAGTTGTATAACAACCTGGAAGAACATAAAGACTACTTATTCAACAAGGGCATAGTAAAGCTAGGAGCTATTTAAACACAAAATAGTTGTATTTGGCTAACAGGTTGTTTTTTAGTTTTTGTCTGAAACAGTTTTTGTTAATTTGTTATCAAAATGTTTATCTTAAAAGATAAATATAATTTATCTTAAAAGACTTAAAAACCAAAATAACTCACAAGAAATGTTCTTAATTTACTGATTGTCAGAAAGAAAACAAACTAAAATAATTTTGATGCATTCGATTATGTATGTCTCTGTTAGTATTCTATCTGACCTTTCAATTAAGCCCAACCATGTTGTGTATTCAAGGAGCTTTGAACAAGGATTTGGAAATTCTTAACTGGTGTCCCAAATGACATAGCAGATTTCTTCAAAATCAATTACGTTACCATTAGAAATTGGATTTTTTTAAGTCCTATATTAATGAGATAAGAAAAGCTGAGATAGTGCTGAGATAAGAGTTCTAAAGCCCATTTTCCTTCATTTTATATACACTTTCTGTGAACGTCCTCTCTCATGTACAGGCCAGAATGCTTCATGACATCCTAAAGTCAAGGAAAGGCAACTCTTTTGTCAACCTTTCCTGGCACATGGAAACGTGATTTCACAGCATGGGTTAGAATTTAATTAGGAGTTATATCTATCATTTCTCCTCTAATTTTCTGTTGCACATATCATCAATTGTAATATTCTTGTTTGCTTGTATATAAGACTATATTTTCTAGGCCTGTGGATTTCTCTGAATGAGGTTTGATAGATGGAAAAATAATTTAAAAAAAAGAGTCATATCAAGACCTGAATTATTCCCTCAACATTATCTGTTTAAAAAGTCCATGAGGTAGGAGACTACCTGATTTTACCTTCCTCTTTAATTAGGTAAAGAGACACTTGGAGAGGACCTTTGAGCCTCTGGGACCTGATTTGCCTAAATATCTGTGTGACCTACAGTGCTGGGGTTCAACTACCTATGCCCTTTGTCTGTGCATCTTTGTGCAGCTCAGCTTGGCTTAGCTTCAATGAGAAAAAAATGTTTAACTGTAAAGGATGATGCAAACTAAATCCTTGCAAGAGAAAGGATGTAAAAAGACAGGCAGAAATAAAACTGTTTAGACTCATGGCCTTTCAGGACTTAAAAGAAAAATGCTGACATGAAGGAGCGTAAAAGCCCAAGAATAAAAACAGAGTAAGAAGGCAGCAAATCAGTAGAAAAAAGGTTGACACCAGACCTTTTCCAGAAGCACAGGAGGAAAATGTTCTTCATTTGACTGAAAAATGTCTGGACAGTAAAAACTCCCAGTGAGTCTCTACTGATCCTGCAAATCTGATATTCTGAATATCATAATAGTCTGATAGCCATGTCTGCTATACATAGCTCCTGTATATAATTTTTTATATATTATTTTACAGAACTTTTCTTCACATGGTAAAAGATGTGTTAAAAGTAAAGGTGGCATCTGTAGTTCCCAGTCTTTCTTCGGTTACTAGATGGAAAATTTAGAAAGTTAGTTCGTTTCAAAACTTGGATAAACCCCATATACAGGGAGTTGTCCAGTATTTAGAGTTATCAGTCTGTTATTTCTCAAATATGTAGTGAAATTTACAAATTCATAGACCTCAACTGAGGAAAAGACTTGTCCTTGAGATTTCTGCATTATGTTAAAAAATAGAATGCAGAAATCTAAAATAATAAAACCAAAACTATGATAAAAGAATTGCATACTATTCACCCTTGAAGAAACTGACATATCAACTCTAATTTCGTTTCTAGAGAAAAATAAGTTCTAAAATGAGCCAGTTTCTCAGATTTTGTTTTAATACTTTACAGTATATTTTCCTTGTAAGGAAAATTGCTCCTTAACTTTAGTATAAATTCAAACATTCTGTATAATGTGCCATTACAGATTAAAAAACCCCTACCCCTAGTAAAATATCATGTTGATCTGACATTTTAAAATCTTATCCAAATATCTTCTTGATATATTCTGAACATGATTTTACAAAATTTCATGCATTTTCCCACAGAAAATAATGCACAATAGTTTGATTCTGAAATAATATCTTTCAGAAATCTCAAGGCCTATGGAGCCAGATTTCAAACTGTAAATTTTGAGTTGTAGCTGAAAACAAAGCAGAAGTCTAAAATGCTTCTGGAATGAACCAGTATATGTTAGATCTAAAGAAGTAAAAAAATCTATTAAAAATTAATGGTGAAGCTTGCTTCGCTTCTTAAAATAAACATCTTATTTCCTGATCAGTATAAAAAATTACTCGTGTCTATTGCTGTTAACTGACGCATCTAGGATAATTTAGGATTTCATCAGTGTAAGAGGATCAAGGTAATCAAAGTTAAAATTATTGTTCTAGTGAAGTAGATTGTTCTTTTTTCTTTCTTTTGAAAAAATCTTATTTGCCCGAACCCTGAGCTTGAGCTATCTGACTTTTTACCTTAAGTGGATATGCCAGAAGACACCAAAGACATGCTATCTTAGAAGAAAGTATTTATTAGAACTCAAAATGATAAATCAGAGCAGATAAGGGGTTCTTTGAAATGGGATCTATACATGCTGATCTATCAGCACAGCACAAAGCCCTGCCTGATGTGTTCACAAGTGAAACTTGTGTGTCAGATAAGTGCAGATTAACCTCAGAGGAGACATCCTCCAGGCAGAGCGATTGCAAAACAGGCTTGATGTCATCATCACAGCCTTGTTCAGCCAAATGTTCTGTATTAATTTTCAGACATACCGCAGAAAAATTAGGGTTTGATCACTTTTTATTTACATCATGATACTGGCATAAAGCACAGAAGTATCAAAAAATGCGAGCTCATGAAAGGCATGTACACCATGAGTACACAGTGCCTGCACAGGGGCTCTCAGAGATGATTCCAATTATACTTCAAATCAGAGACAGGCCTACTGTTTATGTTTTCAGTCACATTTTCTTCAATCTTCTTCATGTCATACATGCACCAGAACCAATGCAAGCAAACACACACCTAAAACAAGATTATTAGCCAGGAACCTGAGCACAAGAGCTGCCATGAGGGCCACAGAAAGGAATACTACTTTATGTTTAAACTGCTGGTACTAGCACACTAATTTCAGCCCTTTCAGATTGCCATCCCGCTATTATGGCACTCACCATGTGTGCCCACCAGGCTTACAGACAGCAGGAATCAACTATCATTGCTGTGATTATGAAGTGTGTGTGAGGAGCAAATTCCTAATGCCACATCTCCTGCACATCTTGGCACGGATGCAAGTAAATATATCACGGTACATGACTAAGGCCTTCAGAACAAGGCCGTGTATAAACAAGTGTTACTCTGTGTTAATGACCTCGGTGTTGACAGAAAGTTACAGAGTAGCAAATGCAGGGCACTTGGTATATTTTACTTGGAATGGGACACCGCTTGACACAACATTCCCCAAACTTCTGGCTTAGCCCTGGCACAGGAGGCAAATACACGTGCCAGATGAGAATCTAACCTCACCTTTTCAAAGCCACTATTACCTTCACAATTACCTTGTATCATTGTGAGCAGAGAAAATAAAATTTTTACTGTGCACCCAGCCTGTAAATCTAGCAGCTGCCTGTTTTCTCTATCAATAACACCTCACTTAAGACATGACTTGTTCAAAAAGAAAAATCCTGAAAATATTCTGAAAGTCACTAATCTTCCACAAGTCTTAAACCACTCTTTTCTCTTCCTGGAGTTTCAGAATCTCTGTAACATCTTTGAAGGTTCCAAATTATAAAAGTGCTCATCAAATCAAAGAATGGGAAATATATCATACCTTTTGCAAAGTGATACTCACAAAAAAAAATGTCTTAGTGTCAAACCCTGAGTATCAAATACTTCATGATCAATATTTTTCCAGGGAAAACTTGAGAAAGCAAGCTGAATAGGAAATTCAGAGCATGCTTGAAGTCTTCTGGTGAGCATAAAAATAATTATTTTACTTAGTAGTGTGTCAGGGTGAGCAGACATTACAGATTGTCTTAGGTAGAAGAGGAGCTTTTCTCTGTAGGCAGATTAAAAAGTAAGAGAATCAAGAAGCTATCAAATTAGGGTAGTTCAGTTGGAGAGGAAGAGCAATGTGAGAACTACCTAAAATAATCAGTAATCTTGCAGTTGTTGTGGTTGCTTAGTTTTAAGCAACAGTGGCAATTTGTTCTCTATTTTTAAAATCAGAAAAAAAGTCAACCTGAACCCTCATCATTAGCAATACTTTCCAAACTTGTATGAAAACAAATGCTTAGTTCCATCAGACTCCTTCTCATTGACATTACATGATGACATTGTTAATTTTTTGAAATGTCTGAAATTACAGCAATTAACTATATCACGAGGCTGGAATGATCTTGCCATCATTGCTAACTTTGAAGGCTAATATTAAAAATGTGTGAGCTTCAAGAAGATGGCATTTTTAATTCTCACTTCAGCCACCTACTGTGTCTCTTCAAGGATTTATATAGTTCATTTAACAATGCTTCAGACTGCTTTTTCCACACTTAGTAGAATAACTGACATGCATGCTTGGAAACTGATTGTGGGGGATGGGTACAAACATGTATCACCTTTCTTCTTCAATAATTTCATTTATGGAAAAATGAACTTTCACAGAATTAAGGAAAACTTTAGGTAATTTCACAGATAATTTGTTAACATCTGATTAAAAAAAAAAAAAAAAAAGGAGGAAATAGAAAAAAAAGAAGACATTTTGCACAGCTCCTCATGTCCCTGACACAAGCTCTAGCAGGAAGAGAAAACTGAATATCAGTTTTAACTCCTGCCTAACCAAAGTCATTCTCTTCCCCATACACAACTGGAAAATTGAATATTGTCATCCTTGGGGCATGAGAGTTAACCCCCTGCTTTTTTTCAAGTCCAAATTAAGGGATCAGTTCAAACTAATATATTTCTCTGCTTTTAGAAACAGAATTGCAAACCAGGCAGAGAGGGCAATGAAGTCATGGAATTACAACCAATGAGCTCTTTTGAGTTTTGGAGGTTTTTGTTAATCAAAGGTCAGAGTTGGTTATCTGATTTTTTTAAAATTTGCATTTTATAAAAAAAATTCAGGAATTTTTTTTATAAATTATCTGCAGGTTATAGTCAAAGATATTGACATAATTGTACTACATGTTCCATAAATTTAATCCATACCTCTCATGGTCTCCTGCAAGAGTTCAAAAAAGGTAGAATACACTTGCCTAAAGGAGCTACTTATTTTTTATCTTTGAAGTTAAGATGATATTGTCAGTCTTAATGCTAGTGAAAAGATACAGAATTTTTTAATTTTTTACCATGAACTCTAAAACAGGGGACTGCAAATATGTTGAGATTCAATGTTCATGAGCTAATAACTTTCTTGTTCCTACTAAGTTTTTATTTTTGAAACCTTATCTCCTTAAAGGGGTTCCAAAAAGTTATCCTTCCAATTTTCAGCTAAAAATTAATTTATTCTTATACCTTCTCACCTCTCATCAGCAAAAACTATCATTGAATAATAGGGTTTACTACAGACAGGTGCTTCACTTTTAGTTTTAGTTTATTTTTTATTTAGTTATAATTGACACCTTGAATCTGTGATAGACAGTGGCACTCCATCATTTTAAATTTTCTTTTATACTGCAGGTACTTGCTTCTATCTATGGTACAATATTAAAATAGAGTTTAATAATAAAAATCAATATTCTAAATTATATTAAGCTGTTGAGAACTGATGAGCATTTTAAAATGTTCCTCTCAATTCATGTTTCTTCAGATAAGAAAGACATTTTTCTGGCATCAGAACCCTGTTATCAAAGCATTTCATCTGACACAGTGCAGAAGATGAAAACTTGCACCTTTTAAGACATGCACATACATACACACACATTTCTTACTCTAATCCAGTTTTATTACAGTGCTAATTCTGTTTTATAGCTATGGCAGAGAATTTCTAGAGAGTCTAGATATACTGGAAGAATGGAAACAACACTTTGTGATACAGTAGTTTTGATACAGGAATACTTGTGTCCATACCAGTAATCTTGTGTCTCTTTCTTTTCCTATACTTCTATATTAATATCTGTCTTCTCAAAATATGTATGATTAGCTGACTCTTCTGCAGTGAGAGAGTGACACACAATCAATACTGTCAGTAATGATGTCAGGAAGATTACAAAAAAAAAACCCAAGCCCTTAAAAATTTTCTATATTTTTGTATGCAATGTATATTTTTACTTAATATTTCTTTTTGAACATTATTTAAAGAGCATGTTGGTAAAAAATTAAAATTTGCTGTACTGATTCAATTCACCATTATCCATCTTTAATTGTCCTTGCAGAAAATTGAAGAATTTGTAACTTACTCATCTACCTACCATTGCTACCTGAACAGCACTGAATAGCAGATGTGAAATGTCAACTACTCATAGAAATCAAGGTCTTCTCTTGATATTCCATAAACTATGGAGATAGACATATACCTGCTAACTATCCTGCAAAGTACTCACTAAACAGCATGCATCAGCACACCATGGTAGTGCTTTAATATGTCACCAAACCCCCAGCCTGACAAAGCAGGAAGATAGCCTGATATCCCCTTCCAAACTGTTTCACCACGTTCATATGTGAGCTTGCTGTAATTAAGACTGTGTTTCTAAAATGTTATTTGAAAATTAGGCTGAATTGATTATTTGTAGCTGGAGGAGCGGGAAGAGGACTTTCAGTTCATGAAATAACAAGCTTTCAGGGTCTCGTGCACACTCACTCCACAGCCTCTCTGCCCCACTCCAGGAGTTTGGATGGTAACTGCCAGCTCTGATATGGTCCAGCTCTGTTCCTTAGCACATGTCCATGATGCCATGATGTCCCAATCAGACATTATATCTGCATCCCACAGGACTTTACTAAGATCTCCTTTGGATAAGATGTGCTTTCTCTTTCATGTTGAAACACTATTTCCTTCAGGGTTTTGACCCCCTCCATTCAAAAAAATTCCCAAAAATGTAAGAAGTGCCTTTGTCACTGTCTAGCGTTCATTTTGTTTTATTCTACTTTTTGTGGTCTGCACTTGTCCTCCATCTTTTTTTTTTCTCTCTCTTTACTTACAGGTTACTGTTCAATGTGTTTCACATGCATCACTCACAACTTTGCAGCAATTTAAGTAATGGAGGCAACAATAAAGGTAAAACACCCTAAAAACTTATTTGCCAAGATAGGACTGTATGTATTTATACTTTTAAATGTTCATACTATTAAAATAAAACAATCCTCATTAATTTCAGACCTAAGGGGGAAAAAAAAAAAAGAAGAAAAGTATCTAGATTAAAAGCTGTTTCAAAAGTAAAGGACGAAGCACAGACACAGAAGGGAGTTGTTATTTCTTAAAAAAACCAAGCTAATTCTGATTAAACAAAAGAATGTAAAACATCTTTCTTCTGCAATATCAATTTCTGAATACATTTTTCAGGAAAAAAATATCTGTATATGGGCTTGTCTGGAAGTGGAGGGAGGGCATTGGTTGAGTGTGTCACTTCGATTTTTTAAACCATGTGTGCGCCTAATAGACTTTATGGCTAACAGGAGAAGAGAACAAGAGCAGCCTTTGATAGCCAGAAACTGTAAATAAACACTCAATCCCATAGGTACTGAACAACATGGATGCAGTCTCTAAATTTCTGTTTTTTTCAGGTACATATTCTTCTGTTGCATAGGCAGAACAAGCCCAGCAGCAGCAGTCTTCAAGATACAGCTAGAGGTTGGTTCAATTCCAGCAGCTGTTTGGAACAGAGTAGCTCTAAGTGAGCCATTTCAGCAACTAGAAATTGCAGCCATCTGCTGGTAACTGCCAAAATGTCAGTCAGCCAGAGACTTTAGGGCTTGGCATCTATTTATATTATCTCCCCAGACACATCCAGACTTATACAAGTAGTTGAAGAATGTGAGAGCTGCAGTGTGATGGCTAGCCCTTTTGAAACTGTTATTGAAGCTATCCACTACTGTATTTTAAGCTTTCCACTACTGTATTTTTTACTTTTTTTTTTTTTGGATACACACATTGACTCAATTTTAACATTTAAGACATTTAACATGGTTTATAAAAATAAATAGGAATTTAATAATACACCCTTTTATGTTTTCCACGTTTTTCTTCTTCTTTTTTTTTTTTTTTTTTCTAGTATTAGGCTCAACTAGAAGTATTAACTGATAAATCTTACCTTGTGGTTGTAGAAAAATAAATGTACTTGCTGTTTGAAAGAGCAGCTTAGTGGTGGTGGTCTGCTTTCTTGAAACTGTACAGGGCATGCATTATAAAGCACTAATGAAGGTACTTTTATGTCCAAATTACCGACTTCTACTGTACAATTCAAAATTTTATTTATTTATTTTCTATTAGAATTAGGAGATTCTCATGTCCTGAAGGTGGAAGAATCCTTATTGTTATGATCTCTGTGCAATTCCTGTCTGGTTGCTGGGTCACATTGCTTATTAACCATGTTAGGAATGCAGAAAGATTCTCTCTGTTGCTTTGGGAATAACATGTTTTTGTGTTTTAACACAAGGAGTAGACCACTTTGGAGGGGCTCCTAGACAAGGGAAATCTCAAGGGGAGCATGAGAGACAGAGAAAATATTTGGAGCAGGTACAGGATATGAAGGAGTTTTCCTTCCTTAAATCTTTTAATTGAATGACTGTTTTATCTCAAGATTAGTCATGGCTGTCTGGGTTATTTCACTTATTTGCAGGCAAGATCCATACCTTCTCTTCCTTTCCACCAGTCCCTGGATGGCAATTCCTTCTGAAGTTATATGTATGTGTAGTTTAGATTTTTAATGCCCCAGAACGTCTGGTGCCTTAAATGATATCTTAGTGTTCAATATTGATTTTTCTTCTTGTCTTTACACCCTTTGATCAGAAGTAACAAATACCTGTTTTTGCAGGTAAGGAAAGGTGATAAAAAAAAAAAAAAGCTTTTCAATGACAGTTGTACTGGCTCAGTGATAAATAAGTAAGTGTTACTGTGCCTTGCCAGTAAATGCTGACTGAAGTCACAAGGTACAGTAACAGCTTAGTACATTTGACACTGGTGGAAAGTTCTGTGTAGTTTAACTAACAAGCTAACTCTGTCAAATGAACGGTGGTAAGTGAGGTTCAAGACATGGACATGTGCCAACTTGAAGTTTTCTTTTCAACTAGGTGTGCAGCAAATTTTTGTGTCCTAAAAATCAAGAGAGTTCAATGTCTGTAACACTGGCATGACATCAAGTAAGAGAAGGACATTGTGACATAATTAAGGTGTCTGCTGTGGCTAAAGAGCCCTTTAGTTCTGTTTGTGTTAAGAGCAGTATGATTCTACTGCCCTGGACAGAATATCTGTCACCCATGTTTGCAATCAAACTTCCAAGTAGAAAAATATAGCTTAGTTTTATATGAACATTTCCCTTTCTCCTTCACAGACACAGGATCAGTATCTGATTATAAATAAAGAAGAAAAAAAAGTACTTTTCTGGCTTAAAAATAATACTATTTTCTTGTAAATTGCAATATTTCTTTGAAAAAAGATGGAGACTTCCCAGATCTATTCCTTTACAGGAGAGAGTTCAAGATAAAAAAAAAATTAAGATATATGGTTCATATTTTTCCCCATCTTATATGGTTACACTTAAACATTCCATTGCTATGTGTATAGATATATATTTTTCTTGAAAATTCTCCTTTTTGTTTGTAAATATAAAGTTCTTATTCTTGTACTATTCAGAACCATCCCATTGCCAGCATTTGTCTGTTGAAAAAATATCCAGGTAATTGTTTACAATTTTGTCTAAAGCAATAATTTTATGTGTCCTATACCACTGCAATTTAGTGAATGCAGAAGAACTGTGAAATTTCATAGGACTGCCTAATGGAAGCAAAATCAAATCTAATGAAATATTCAAAATGTATGCTGCTTTATTTATACAAGTGCACTGATCAAGTACACCAGTAGTTCTAAAATAGTACACAATCAATATTTTGGTCCAGAAATTTCATCAACTTCTAGATCAATTTCTGAGAAAAGAGGTGGGTTTCTGGTGCAGACTTAGTTTAGAAATCTGCCTATGGCACAAAATGGAGGGGACTGAAGGCATGAAAGATGGTGTCTAGAACCTAGATAGTGTCCTCTTGCTTAGCTGTTCCCTGAACTGTCTGGTAATGGAACATAGCCACTGCTTTTAAAAGCTTTTGTGAATTTTTTTTCCTGAAGTGTTTATGGAATTTCTGAATAATTATTTCAGAAAAATATTATATCAACCAAACGTTCAGCCTAATTTCAAATTTATTGTAATTAAGTGAAAAAATAAAAATCATGTCAACAGTTAGTCTGATGCAAAGTAAAGCTGACCCAGTTTATGGTTCCTCAGTTGTATTTCTCCCATTGTCTGCTGCATAATTGTAGGTTTGTAGAGGTTTTTAGATGGCTACATGTTTTCTTTATTTGATTCCCTCAAAAGACATCAATTCTCTTGGTTACATATATATGCAATTAATTGATTTTCCATGAACAATCATTGCTTGAACATAAAGTATTTTCTCTTAATAACAATCATACCAACATAAATGTGTTGTCTTCCAACGTTGCAATTCAATTTTTCCAGCAGATGTACTGGGCTCTCAAACTGAGAAGGGTTTTGCCACTGTTTAGCCAAAGGCAATAACAAAATGGAAGAGAAAATCATGAAGACCTCATGTCCTGCATTGGGACCTCAGTTACCTTCATTTTGCACTACCTTCTGCCATGAAGACAGAGTATTCCATTTAGAGATGGCTCAGGGCTATCATGCCAAGGCATTGCATTACACAGCATAGATTGGATACAACTAATCTTGCCTTGACTGATTCTTCTGTACTGCATCATCTCTCTTGCAGAACAGCAAATCTGTGTAATATTTGAGGTTTCACATATATTTTTCAAGTGGTTTTGTATCCATTTTATCTCCTCACAGTTACCTGTACTGTAATAAAGGTTAAAAAAAAATCCTATTTAAAGTCAAATAAAAAATCCAAAAATTGAACATGTGAAAGCAGGAAAGATGGAGCATGTCACAAATCCATTAATCAAAAAAAGTATTCAACAGAAAATGAAAGAAAATGAGAAAAAATTTTGTGCATATGAGCCATGATCCAAAACCTGTGCAGTGAAAGGGAGGACTTGCCATGACTGGTACTGAAGCAAACCTACCACTACTGAAGCAGTGCACTTGGTGACGACTGCAAGTGTTGCTAGTCAATGTAAACATAAGCAGTTAACATCAGAAAACATTTCAATGCAAAATTCTCAGTGAACCAAAGACATTTTCTGTTTATTTAGAATATTAAAGTGCTGACTGTCTTAGTTCAAAACTTAAGAAGTAATCAGTATAAATACCTATTCTTTGCATAGATGCTTATCCTCAAATGAAATATTTTAAATTTATGAACTTATTGAAAACTTACGGGCATATACCAGTGTTATTCTCAGCTGTGAGAACTCTCAGAAAGGGCTTCCTTTTGCTTTTCATGTCTGGATTTCTCTCCTTATATTTACTTTTAACTTTTCTCAGACATCATTTTTTAAGGCTGCTCTCTGCTTCATTTTGTGGCCTCTATCCACTCTTTTATTCTAGCACTCTACCTGATCCAGGATCTATCTGTGCAATGTTGAGCAATCAATCTCCCTTTAAATAACTTGTCAGTCCTCTGGTAGTGTTTACTGTACTTTTTGAATTAAGAAATCAAGTAGAAAGTCTCTGTTTAAATTAATGTATGAGTACTCGTACTGTAAGACCAGTAAGTCCTACATAATTAAGAAAATGCATGTCCATTTCTTAAACAACGTCTTTATATAATTATCAAAATAAAGAAAAAAACCCCCCAAAAAACCCCACCAAAGATCAACAACAAAACAAAGCATAAACTCCATTTTATTTAACTCTGTTTTGCTTTACCTGACTTTATTTTGTCTCCTGCTGTACAATAGCAGCTGAATCATATTTTTTGCACTGCACACAAAGGAAGTATATTTATTAATGCCCTCGAAAAGTCTTCAGCCAATAAATGTAACTTAATATGAACTCCAAAATAGTATAGCTTTAACCCAAACTTTTCAAATAATACAGAAATTTTCCAGGCACTTCTTCCTGGACACATACATGTTAGCAGCAAGTAAATCTAAGAGGTTTACTGCGCTTAAGTAACTTTAAAATGGGTTCGGGTTTACTTTATTTTGTTTTCATTTTTTTTAAAGATGAAATAGTGCCAAACACTGTTCTTTTTGCTTTAAATAATTCTCTTGCTGGAATGGTCTGTAAGAAGTAGTAGTTTGGATCTCTCTTCTGCCTTACAGAGAAACAAAGCAGAAGAAATAATACTTTCAAGTTAGTTTCTAGTGAGTTCATTTTCTTCAGTTTTCTCAGAAAGCTAACAAGCAGAACCACCGTTCTTTGAAATTTAATTAGACCCATTTCAACCAATGAAATTAAATAAATGGAAAAATGAAGCTTGAGTCTAGCTAAAGGCTGTCTCTTTAATAATCTCCTGAAAGAGCCTCATGATGTCCACACACCCCCATACTAAAATTCTAAGGCCACCCACAACTCACACCTATGACAGCAAAAAAAACTCCTACATGTAACACATGTGGTGATGCAAAGTAGGAAGCTGAATCTATTTTTAAAGATTTTTTTCCAGGATTACAGTCTGCATCTGTAAATGTCGGTTTGCATCTGCTGTAAATGTCTTTTCATTAGTCAGCCACCTGCTAGATGAGAAGTGTTGCACTAGCAACACAGTATCTGAGAATATGCATGCAAAGTTTGAGACCAGAAACTGGCATTGAAGAAGATGGAATTTGCTGTACAGAAAAGTTGTTATTTTGACATATATACAAATTGAAGTAATTCCTTATACAAGTGTTCCTTGATGAACATTTATTGCTCTTCATTATCTTTTGCCTGTGTACAGAATGCCTGTGTACAGACTTTCAAGCCAATGTTATTGGATTTATGAGGACTCTTCAGCACCATGGATCAGTGTGTCTGCCAGATCATCAGCTGGCCCTGGCAGAAATAGAAGACCAATGGCTAAAGCAATTACCTTCACTGAGAACAGACTGAACCTAAAACTGAGTAGTACGCATTTTCATGCAGATACTTTCCAACAAAGAGGAGTGTCATCTATAATCTTTTGTGTATCAAATGCTAAACATTCAGTGCTGATGAGCTGTAAGGTTTCCAATAGGGCATCAGAGTTTGTTAATATGAAATGAAGACTAGGGCAAAAGTTACATGAACTTTGAAAAACAGCTTAAATTTTTGAATTAATTACTTCCCAGCAGCCAGCCAATAAGAATGATTCAGAGAAGCCAGAAACTTATAAATCCAAACTACTGAAAATACTTCAGTTTTATGAGTTTATGTATACATGCAAGAAAGTGATTTTGGTACATCACACTTCACTATTCCACCTATAATGGTTGGAATAAAGTGGACTGATTCATATGCCACTGAAATCCCTTAATCCTGAAATGCCACATTCATACTGTGAGTAGTAAAATAATGTATAGGAACATTTGAACTGGAGCCAGGTCTGTCTTCAGATTAGAATGCAAATACAGTTTGTGCAGGTTCCTTTTGAAGCACATTGGGAAAATACTTAGGGATAAAATAAAATTGACCCAAATAACATAAGTTTTAAGGTTTACAGAAAAAGTAACTGTTGGAATTGGCACAGTGTTTCTATGTAAGTAAAATAGTTAGGTTTGAAGATTAAATTTAATCTAATGTCTAATACAGAACTGTAACATTAGTGTGCATGTTAAAACTGTTTTGAACAAAAAAACAGACGTGAAAACCTTTCTGTTCAGGGAGTAGAGCTGTCTTCTTTCAATCACATAGTTCAAGAAATCAGACTGACATCTTACGGTCCTAATTCTGGACTTTGGATATCTTTGTTTTGATGGTCTATTCCAGTAAATTCTTTGTATTCCCCTAATACTAGGCTCTTGTAATAATACCAGGTTCTTTCCTGGAGCTTCAGCATTCTTGGAACAATTATACATGATTTCTGTGCTCTGATCTGTTGAAAGTATCTTCCTGGATTTCTCATGCAACTTTCAATTGACTTACAATATTCGTACTTTTAGTAAGTATATCTTTCATACAAAGGTCATTGCTGCTTCTTATTCATGTAGTGGTTTGAAAATTCTTACCTTTGCACACACATTTTTCTGAACTATTCAATAAAAAGAAATATTAGAATATAGATTTAAAAATCACTTTATACAATCAGTCACTCTTAGTTGTTTAAAATAGAACTTGGTAACTCCTATCTCATAAAGAAATTAAATGAAAATGGGAGGACTTTATTCAATATACTCAGAATCATTTTACAGGCTGGAAATATCTCAGTCTTACCTTGAGAATTTCTTCACTTACCAACCTGTCAGATTGAAAAATTAATCAAAAATTTCCATGCAGTTATTCTTCTGCAAGGCTATAACATTTTTGCTAAAATGTTATCTAAACTAGAAGTTGTGAGAGGGTTTTGCTGTTGTTGGAGTCCAAAAGAAAACCTCTAAAAAGTATCAACAGCACCTCCATCCCCAGCACAAAGGCTGATATCACGGCCTAGCAAGTATGATGAGGCCATCAGGATCACAGGAGGAGAAAGTCCGACAAGGGCAAATGATGCTTTATGCAGTTGCAACTGAATGCAGGTGATGTCTGCACCAGCAGACCAGGCAGTGCCAGGGAAATTTCCAGGTACTGGTCTGTCTAATGTTTTATAGTTAGAACAACCCTAAGTTACCTCTAGTCCCTCTCAACTAGCATGATCCCAAGCAATACCAGATCTCAGCTCAAGGCTCATCACAGACCAGACCCAACTTTTCAGTTCTTATCTAGAGTGTCTGCTTTGAAAGGAGGTAATAGGGATTTCTCCTGCTGGCTTCAACAGCAGAGATCATTCCTAGTACATTTAATGGTACAGACACAGTCACAGTCTCTGTGCCTGCCTAGTTTTAGGAACAGTTAACAAACTAGGGATTCCTTAAATTTCCTAAAAAGAGGAGAATAAAGAACCTCAGGGAAGAAAAAAATTGCAATTACACTTGATCTTTCATAATCAGAGGAAAGACATTGAGTCATTAAAAATAGACTCTAATTCAAGAAACATCCTTATTCTAGACAGAAGAAACCAAGAAATATTGGTGAAACTGAATAGAACACCCTTAGAAATTCAGAGGTCAGTTCTTCAATGAAGTACGTGCCCATAGAGGCTTGTTTGCAAATTATATGATTCTGTAGAAACAGACCTAGAAAGAGCCAAAGAAAATCGATTTAATTTATCAGGAATCTAAAATTGGGGTTTGTTTTTTTTTTTCCAGTAAAAATGACAAAATAATACCAGAAGTATTTAAAAGAAATATATATAAATACAGAAATTCCTCAAACACTGTGAAATTATTTCAAGATCTAAATGGGAATATTAATAAAAAATAGAAAGGATGGATCAAAAACCACAGAAGTGATTTATCTGCAGTGAGGTACCTTCAGCAAAAGATCATAAAATCAGATCAACTTGGCAGCCTCAGTTATAGAGAAGTTTGTATTTGTTATATTGAATAGGCAGAAATGGTAAATAAAACAAAATAAAATGTCTAAAATAATTAAACAGAAAGTTCTGATGAAATCAATTGACCAGCAAATCTAATAAAATATGTTTCCATCAGTAGCATTTTTCAGTTAAATGAATGAATGACACTACGAAGTCAAAATTGTCTCATGTTACATCAAAAAATAATAGCGCTCTTTTGATCTTACATATCTATAAGAGATTTGTGGCCATAATCCAGTTTAAGCAGTCTGAACAAGGGTCTGCAGATATGTGATGATCCCTAGCTGCTAAAGATTGAATAGACATGTATTTAATATAAATTATTGTCTTTACAGGAATCAAATGCAGAAGTGCAAATGAGATAAATGTAGTTTGCTCTCTTTTAATACCTTAATATCCTTTAACAAAAATTGTAATCGATGCTTCATCTGTACTAATGCAATTATAAAATTTACTAAAATGCTATAAATGCCATTATAGGAAACAGAAATAAACTTGTCTTTGGATGACAGTACATCAAATGAACCAGATGTTTTCATACTAGAGCCATCATGAATTTGGATCCTTTTGATGAATTGAAAGCTCTAGTAAAAAGGCTATTAAGAGCCAGAACAGACTTACTCTACTAGTAGTTCAGGAAAATTAATCTCATGTTTCAAGAAACTGGGGGTTGTGGTAGATACAACATTCAATTACTGACTTGCTGTTTCCAGATCAATGGCCTTGAGGGAAAGGAAGGTTAATTAAACCTTAATTCACTCAAGATAAATTGACATTTTTCTCTCACAGCAGCAATTGTCTAAGCAGAAATCTTACTAGTAGTGATGAAAGTTAATACAAAAAATTAGCCATCTTTATTCCTGCGTCATTATTTAATGAAGGTTTCCCTATGCATAACTAATTTAAATCCTATAGATGTAGCAACAGTCATAATATTTGCTCACAATCATCATCTACAAAATATTTAGAAAATTTAAGGTTCATTCTTAAAACATTCTGAATTATCTTGGAAATTAGTCTAGAAGTTCACAGTTTGACATCACAGGAGCAAAAGAATCTAGAATAGAATCAGCTTTACCCCTACAACTGTTTGTTAATGGACACAACTTTTGTGAGATATAAAGTTGGGTCACCACAGCAAGAAGCAAAAAGAACTCTGAAGTCACCTTTGAGACAGTACACAAGTGAAAGACACGTCAGTGCATTTAAATACTTGTGTTCAGTCAAAATATTGCCTCCTTTGCTGTTTAAAAACTGGAACCACTCCAAAATTGGATATTTTGGGATGTATTGGATAATTTGATTGGATATTTCAAGTACATCGTGGTACTAATTTCAATTGCTGAAAAAATTAAGTGGTTTACATCAACACCATTTGAATAGTTATATCAAGAATATTCCTTTTGTTAGAAAAAATATTTTCTGCAGTATCTGTAAAGTTTCATGAATATAATTTAAATTAATTACATCTGTTTCTCTTCTTTTCCTACCTTGTCACTGGCATCTGAAAATTATGGGTGAAAAATTCTAGGAATCTGATTTAGCTGCAGTTTCATTCTTCATTGTACAAACTTCAGGGCAAAGGCAAATTAGGTCTGTTTTTCTTTGTAGTCTGAGAAAAGAAAAGGATGTCTCAATTTCTCTGACATTTTGTACTTTATGCCAGTACAGTAGTCCAAATTTTTTATTGATCCTCTTCTAACCAATGATGTAATAAATATCACACAGAGTATTAAAATTTCACACAGGATAGATGAATCTTTAAGAACTGAATTCCATTTAGTGATCTTAATTGCAGCATCTGTTCCTTTGCTGTAATGACATCAAAATTCATTACAACATAACATCATTACAATGCAAAGAACATAATAGCATCATTGTCATATAAAAGCCTCATAGCAGGCTAGATTTCCAACAAAGATGTGAAAAGAAAAATGATTGTTTTTTGAAGAATACCAATTTGAGAGTAGTAATCTTTTTTCCCCCTTTTAATAAGCCTTTAACTGTAATATTGTTTTCATGTGTAGAAATAATTTTGTTTTTTGTTTTCTTGTTTGTTTTGTTTTGTTTTAATTCTAAAACTCTTCTTGCCAAAATGTTCTTTAGCAAGTGGAAGTATCTGGGGATCTTTTATTAACTTGATTTGAATTTAGGATCCTCTTGACTAGTTTTGTATTCTGAATTTCTCAAACCATGCTCTGTAACATTTTGTAACTGCCTCTACCATGATTTGCACATGCACTGAATATTGATCTTAATTAGCCCAAGCAACATTTATTAGTTTCTGAACCAAGACTTTCAGGTAATTGAGGAGCAAGCAGAATCACATCTTGAATGTGGAGTCTAGAATCATCAGGAAAGTTAGATTTCAAATAATTTACTCCCCTACTCCCCATCCTCCACCCCTATTGGTAAAGAAGAGACATTAAATGAGATGAGTTGAAATAAAGTTATAACAGCAGTATAATAGCAAATTAACAATAAAAGCATACAAAAAAAAGGTGTTTTACCCACAAAAGGGTATTCACTGCTGGGAATGTTGCTGCACCTATACCATTGATATTCAGGAAACAAAGCCTATTTGCCAAGGAGAGCTCCCACAGATCAAAGTTACGCCTTCCTCCTGTCTGAAGACAATGGAAAGCAGGGTCAACCAAGCCATGGAATCTCGTTCATCCGTGTAAGAATCATGCAGCTGTTGGTTGAGCTCAGTTCTCTGCAGTTGCCTGTGCTGTTGCCTTCAACTCTCCGCTATACTCCGAGTGTGCGAAAAACATTTCTGCCAGGGTGTTGACTCTGACTGTTGGCTCTGCTGTGCCTTGGAGCAGTCTGTTTCAGTACCACATGGCCATATTCACACTCCAGAGAAAAATGGGATGGAGGGAAACCAGTGAGCAGCATAAGGAACCAAGTTCTCTGGGGTTTTAAGGGGACCACCCACTGCACTCTAGTGAACAAGACAAGGTAGCCAACTTCCAGTGCCAGTGTCCAGCTTTTCCTACCAAAATCACATCCCCAGCAATGAAGTGGGTGGTATGGAATAAACAGTGCTAAGAACTCCAACCCCTTTCTCTGTCTGTAACCAGAACAAACTGAGGCTTTCAGTTCTCTGTGGCAGTGTGGAAAACAGTGGGACGCAAGAAATGTACTGCAGGCAACATTTCCTGTCAGCCTGGATCACAGAAGATTCCTGAAAGCTATATCACTGTTCTTGCAACAGTATGTTGTCAGTGAGACACTGACAACATCTCAGTTAGAGATCAGCACTCAAAAATCAACAAGTAAAGAAAACCTGATTTGTTTTTATGGCTTTTTCTATCTTTCCCAGAGTACTCATTGTTTAGAAAAATTTGAGAACAATATATGAATATGGTTGAAATTTTAGCTATTACATACCTATTGGATGCTTCTTTGTCATGATCTGAAGATGTTCACTGAAATGGTTTTGAAACCAAACCTTCGAAATTTTTTGGCAGAGCCACTTCCTCAGTTATTATACTCTCCCTTAATTGGAGTCAATAGAAAATGGAACCATGAAAATGTTTACTACACTAAACAAGCAACCTCAGCTTGAAAGAACTTCTGCCACAATTCAGAATTATCCCCACATCTGCATATGCACATAAAAGGGGGTTAAAGTTGTTACTAAAAGAAAAAGATGAAGGCTAGTACAATATAATTTATATTTAAAATCGAGAACATAGAAGAAACTAAGACAAAGGGGTTTGGTGGGTTTAAATATTTCAAAAGACTGATGCCTTACTCTTTGGGTTGCTTTATTAGTATTACAAATATTTTTCCAGATGCATGCTAAACCTTCTTAGTATCTGCTAAATATTAATGTTCTTAGGCAATACTTATCTTAATATTTATCCTCTGCATTTTCCCTAGATCAGTTATGCTGCAGAAAATACCTCCTTCATAAAAATCAGTGGTCATCCTAAATTTCAGTGGTACAGGGTTTCATCCTCTTTCCTGAAAATAAAGAAGGAGAAAATTTATTACTGTGTTGTTTTCTACTGAATGGTTTATATTCATTCTGAGAGTAGCAAGTGTTTTCTTTATTTAACTTTTACTGAAGCGGAGAATACTGGACTGTTAAGATGGAAGAGCTCCAGGGTTGACAGAGTGTTCCTGGCAGGTGGTAATAGCCTGTTGTCATAGGGAAGAAATTTTACTACTATTTAGCCCCAGTCCAAATTGGTGATCTAAAATTAGTCATGAAAGTCACAGAAAAACTTAATGTGCATGTGGATAAGATGCATACGTGTCATGACAGATAAATGTGATTCTTTAAAACTTAAGGATTATATTTAATTGTCCATTGTACCCTTAGACTCAATTCAGGAGCAAAACTGAGAGTCCTGGTTCTGGGACCTGAGCCATTTTAAGCCAGGTTGAATGTAAAAAAAAAAAAAAAAAAACAAAAAAAACATATCCCCCCCCCTCAAAACAAAACCATAGAAACAAACAAGCAAAACCCCACAACAAAACAAAAACCCAACAAAACCCTCAAAACAAAACAAAAACCCAAACCCAAAACACCAAGAAAACAAAACCCCTTACAATACTCAAACAAAACAATCCAAAACAATCACCTCCTAAAAAATGACACAGAAAAAAGTTGGAGGACCTCCTTTTCCCCTCCCTTTGTTTCTTTGATGTGAAGTCAAGATCTCACATGCCATTCCTTATAAGTAGTTTGTAATTGGGTTAAATCCCACCCACTAAGAGGCTTAAAAAGTGCTAGTTTTAGTGATAAATTAAAAAATACAAGGCTGAAAACTGGGTGGAAGCACTCCTTTGGGGGCCAGCACTGTTTCAAACCCTGGAAGTGTACAGGCATGGCAAAATCTCTGAGGCCAGTAACAGAATTCTAGCCTGGATTTGGGTAATTCAAGCAATTCCTCTGGCCCTGATATAGAAGGAAAAGGTTTGTGAATCCAAACTGGATAAAATAATTTGTCCTATTAACTGAGTCCAAATAAATGTGATTTGTTTTCGGTCTCTCTGTCTCTGTGAACCAGCTAATTTAGTGTCTGACATGCATCTGGTTCAGGCACAAGCAAATGTGTCAGGTAGACTTGGAGGTGTTGCCAGGTAGAGCTGGAGGAGAATGTGACTGTAGAAAGCATAACTTAGGATGGTTTATATAGGAATTAGTTTTTAATGCTCTTGTATATAGAATGGGATAGTGTCTGCTTATCAAGATTGCTGTAAGAATCAGTTCAACATATATCCTAGTGATTCCCTTTAAGACCTCAAGATGGAAAGCAAAATATGTGGAAAGCATTCTTTCCAATTTTTTTTATTGAAGTGGTTACTTTCTATTTATAACAAAATCCTGAGGTTCTCATATCCCATTTATAGCAATCTGGTTGAGGAAAAATAACAGTCAACACATCACTACTAAACAAAGCAGAATAAATTTCATTCTGAAGGAAACTGCATTGAAATTATCATTGAACTTTATCCTTTGATTGTTGCAGCTCTGTTAGGTCCAGCATGCAGAGCAGTTTGAATTTCTTTGTGTCTCAGTGGTGCCTTTTAGAAGTTTTTTTCTTAGGCTCTGTCTTCGATGAAAACCTCATGGGTTAACAGCAGTTAGCATGGGACACAAATACCACAAGCCCACAGGGGCAAATGACTCACAACTATAGTAAAAAGGCACTTAGAGAAAGAATAACAAGCTCTTGGTAAAGAATGCCAATAATGTATATTACAGCCAAGCTATCTGACTGAAGTTTTTCTTTATTTGTTTTGTTTTCATTCTGTGAAGATTGAGGGAGACACTGCAAGTTTTGGTCATTTAACATGTTATATTAAATAAATAAATAGGTTTTATGAACGTAAGATATTCCTGAGACTCCAGATTATCTATTATAGCCTGCATTTTCAGTATCCAGTGGTTTTAATGCCTCCATTATTTTGTGTGCAGCTTCAGGTACTTTGGGCAGTGGAAACCTTTTCAAATTATCTTTAGATGGTAATGTAAACCCAAGGAATTACTAATTCTTAGTCACATGAAAAATATGAAAGGTCTCTATGTGTCTAGGTGTGGTATCTTTCAGGAATGCTGAGAATGGAGTACTGCTCATAGCCAAGTCAACCAGTCATAGTGTAAAGATTTAAACTGACTAGCTCATAAATCTGGAAAGGTATGAAGTCTATCCATCACTCCACATCCAAAGATATTCAGGGAAACTTAAATTGTTTAAAAGTCTTACTATTTACAATAATCTGCAATAATTATTCTCAAGGAATTTTTTTCCCTGAACAGTGTTAATTTACTTTCAAAGATTTAAATTTTCCTTTGTATCAGAGTATTTGATCTTTGACACCTGAAGAAGTTTTGCCTTCTTATATTCAAGATGATGAACATGAGACACATGATCTTTAACTTTCACATTTTCTATTTCCAAATAACAAGTCCTGAGGAGGATTTGCTTATGAAGCTTATGTTTTTCTCTGAATAATTTTTTTTTCCTTTTGTAGAAATCACATAAATTCTTGTAGAAAAAAGTTCAATATTAAAACTTACACAGTACAAAATTCACATAGAACAGATGAATATTTCAATTTATATGAATAATTGCCAGATCATTCTCATAGCATAGTATCTAGATACTCTGCCATGAGTATCCATAGAGATGGTTTAAAAAGTACCTTAACTTCTTCTGGCTGGAGATGAAACAGTAATACTATATAACAAATTGTGCAACAATACCTTCTACTTAGTTATACTGAAAATGAAGTTTGGTCTTATTCTCTATTAAAGTACTCCAAATAAATAGCCACAATTGGAGACATTTTAGCAAAGAAATTCTGTGTGGAAAGAAGTGTCTAAAAAGGAAGACAATAAAAGTTCTTTTCCATCTAGCCTTCTACAATTAACTGAGATGGACGGAACTGCAATGTGAGAAAAAAGTTTATTTTTTAATGTTTACGTGTACTTACTTATAATCTTTATTAGTAAGAAATTTCTGGTACACTTCTTCATTATAGAATATTGTATTTGTTATGGCAACGTTAGAAATTAATATTACAAGCATGAGTGTAACAGTAATACTACTGATAATATGTAATAGCCAAATCAGATAAATGAAGATTGCTATGAAAAAATACATCTAAAAATTCATGGAAAAAAACCAGCACAATTGTATACAATAAAATATTTGCTGGTAATTTGCCCTGTTTTGAAAACCTAACACATTAACTGAACAGTTTGATTGCAATTTAAATATTGAAGTTTATATCATAAATCATATTTGAAAATTACATTAAATTAGGGTCTATGTAGATATTAAGGTAAAGGCTACTGTGATTTTTTTGTCTATCACAGGACGACATCAGAAATCTTGCTGGATTGTGTTACAAGAGAACAAAACACCCAATACACACACACACACACACATCCACAAATGATTTATTTTTTAATATCTGTAAATAAATCTGATGATCATGAAGGAAAAAGAGAGAGATACAATCTAAATTACTCTATTATACAATCTAAATGACTCTATTATGCAATCTAAATATTGTTTCCATATTTTTTACTGGTGATCATTTTACACTAGACTGGGATGGTGCTTGAAAATAGAATTCCAATACTCAAAAGTGTGGTAATCAGTGCAATTCACTTATCTGGAAGCTCTATGTTACCTAAAGCCACAGTGAAAGTAGAGAAACTTGAAAGTAACCCAGATATTCTGCAAAAGTAATTTCAGCCTCAGACTGCTGTTCATGTAATGGGGATTATTACAGCTCTGCTTGATCTTGACTCAACTTGATATACTCTAGCTATAGAAAGCAGAGATTTAACTGGCAAAGAAAGAAGAATAAAAACAACCAACTAATTTAAAAAAAAAAGTTTTTAATATATGCGCTAAAAACCTATGCTACTGAAACTTCAGAAGTGAAAAGGCTTTATCTAATTACTTTGAGTGGGTGAGATGAAGAATGGGGAAAAAATTGCAAGAATGCATTTTGCATTCAGGCAAAATCACTGATGTTTATGTGCTTAATGGTGCTTTAAATTTTCTGTGTCAATTTTTGTTACTAAAAGTTTAACCAATTGTATCTACATAAAAATGAAATAGAACTTGAACTTTTAAGGTTGCTCATGCACGTTTTTATCTTTAAGTATTAGACTATAGAGAATTAGCATGCTGTTGAGGGTTGAGAGCCCACTAGAATTATTTACTCTCTTTCTGCTGCGAGACAGGATTACGAGAAGAGCAAAGTAGGCTCAAAATTTAAAGAACGCTTTATTAACAAAACTACAAGAAAAAGAAAAAAATAATAAGAATCAGAAAAAAACCTTCAGAACACTTCTCCCACAACAACCTTCTTTTCTTTCCCACTGACAACATATAGAGACAAAACCTTAGGACTTAGGTCAGTTGACCACCCTTAAAATAGTATGATCAGTTCTCTTAGGGAGAGGAATCTCTTTTGCCATGTCATGGAAACTTCTCCACAAGAAAAAGTTCTCTTGTGGCTTCAATTTTCACAAATAGCAGCTGCCCAGAAATCTGCATTTGTGAAGTCCCTCCCATCTCACACAGTCTTCCCACAGCTGCTTTCATGGGCCATGTCAAACTCCCGTGGGGTTTTAAGGATGAGCTGTTCAAAAGCAAAGGTTCTCTTCATCTATCTCTGAGATCATCTTCATCTCTGGGAGCAGAGGTCTTCTCCTTCTTTCCCTGGGGTCAGAGGGTCTTCATCTCTCTCATCTCTCTCTGTTCAAGCTTCTCATGAGATCACAGCTAACTCAGCATCTATTTGCTTCAGCACAAATGTCTTTGCTCATATCTGCAATCTAAACACTCTGTCTCCCCATACTGTTTCCGTGAAGTAAAGGGATGTTCTACTGTATCAACAGTCCATCACCATGGCCTTGCAAAAGAATTTCATCCTAAGACTAAGGCATCTTCTCAGTCTCCTCCCATCTGGAACTTGACTCCTCCTTCACTGACCTTGGTGTCTTCATGTTGTTTCTCTATGTGTCTTCACTCTGTCCTTTTCTCTCACTTGAGAGAGGATCAATGTTCTGCAAGTTTCATCTGTGCAATGAAAGAGTCAATATCTTGCCCGGGGCCTGTAGGTGGTCAAGCTGGTCGGCAGTGGCTGAAGCAGTCACGATGATGGATTTCAGGCCGTGCTGGGGGCTGTGCCAGGTCTGGCTGCATGGCTGGTCTCAGGCCTGTACTGCATTTAATTCCAGCAGTGAGTCAGTTTGCCCATGCTGTGGGGAGGGAATTGGCCTGGCAGCAGCATGTTAAGGGCTGCTAGGTCCCAGCCCAGCCCAGGCCAGCCTGGCTGCACAGAGGAGGCCGGGACAGTCTGATACCTCTTCCCAGAAGAAGAAGAGCTTTCCTGGGTTTTTTTTTTTTTTATTTTTTAGCACGTTTTAACATGTTCACAGAGGCCTGTTCAGCTTTCTAGTGGTTTAACAAGGTGTCAGTATTCAAAATTANTCAGCTTTCTAGTGGTTTAACAAGGTGTCAGTATTCAAAATTAGTCACTGATTGGTTTTGTCAGGCATGGAGGAATCTATTAACAGCTTCTCTTTGAAAATAATTTCTGTGAGTGGCTTCTTCCCTGCCCACTAAATGTCAGTCAATACAAAACCAGCACACATGGTAATAGCTGAGATTTGGAAATAAGAAAGAGTATGCTTTGGTACCAAATAGAACAAACTTTGTAGAAAGATGAGTGAAAAAATAGAGGAAATCAGGAGTCATGGAAACTGGCCTATGAGCACAGAAAGCCTGCTACTCTACTGGCTGTCTTCAGAGATTGTAGGGTGCTTTAAGAGTTCCATAAGAGACAGGTAACTAAAACCAAATCTGTTTAGATTCACATTACCTCTGGATCCTGCTTTGTTGTAAGATATCAGGGATTTACAAGCTAAAGCTGTGCATTTTACAAAAACCAAAATTATATGCTTGGGTTTTGTGCTTTTTGACAGGTAATATTGAAGATCTAAGAAAAAATGCAGTAAATTTATTAAAATGCTGGGATTTTTTTACTATTTCCTCCTCCACTGGAAAAACATTTAGTACTTCTGGTATAGAGTATAATTGCTTTTGCATTAAACTGTCACAGTCTTGCTTTTCAGGTATGCCAAATCTGTAAAGCCAAGATGCATTTGCTGAAAATATTCGTAAATTATGCTAAAATTTTCTCTGAATG
>VWYE01011286.1:47982-117213 GCA_013398995.1 Alaudala cheleensis
AAATGTCAGTCAATACAAAACCAGCACACATGGTAATAGCTGAGATTTGGAAATCAGAAAGTGTATGCTTTGGGACCAAATAGAACAAACTTTGTAGAAAGATGAGTGAAAAAACAGAGGAAATCAGGAGTCATGGAAACTGGCCTATGAGCACAGAAAGCCTGCTACTCTACTGGCTGTCTTCAGAGACTGTAGGGTGCTTTAAGAGTTCCATAAGAGACAGGTAACTAAAACCAAATCTGTTTAGATTCACATTACCTCTGGATCCTGCTTTGTTGTAAGATATCAGGGATTTACAAGCTAAAGCTGTGCATTTTACAAAAACCAAAATTATATGCTTGGGTTTTGTGCTTTTTGACAGGTAATATTGAAGATCTAAGAAAAAATGCAGTAAATTTATTAAAATGCTGGGATTTTTTTTTACTATTTCCTCCTCCACTGGAAAAACATTTAGTACTTCTGGCATAGAGTATAATTGCTTTTGCATTAAACTGTCACAGTCTTGCTTTTCAGGTATGCCAAATCTGTAAAGCCAAGATGCATTTGCTGAAAATATTCGTAAATTATGCTAAAATTTTCTCTGAATGTATTCATTTCTGCAGGCCTCCACTAAGGGACTATGCACTTTTAAAATAGATTATATCTTTATTTCTTTTGAAGGTTGTTTCTGAACAAATATGTCATAAAGCAGACCTACTACTCCAAGTGAATCGGTAATACAGATCTAGGATGCTATCAGTAAATACATAACACAATGGAGAAGTCATGTTTCTTGTTTATTTAACTCTTTTAGCTGTAGCAGAATCACAAAATGGCCTGGGTTGGAAGGGACTATAAAGATCATCTAGTTCAAATCCCTCTGTCACAGGCAAGGACACCTTTCACTAGAGCAGGCTGCACAGAGCCACATCTAACTGTGCCTTGAACATTTCCATTGATGGAACATCCACAGCTTCTGTGACCAACCTGTTCCAGTGCCTAATTAGCTTCTTACTAAAGAATTTCTTCTTCATAACTAATATAAAAATACCCTCTCTCAGTCTGAAGGCATTTTCCTTTGTCCTGTCATTACATGGTCTTGTAAATAGTGTCTTTCTATTTTTCTTGTAGGCACCCTTCAGTTACTTGAAAGTCACAATTAGGTCTACCCAAAGCCTTCCTTCTCTAGGTTGAACAAACCCCATTCTCTCTGCCTTTCCTCATAGGAGAGGCGCTTCATCCCTGTAATTATTTTGGTGACCTCCTCTGGACCTACTTCAACAGGTCAGTGTCCTTCCTATGCTGAGGAACCCAGAGCTGGATACAGCTAGGAAATTGAACCATGTATATATACTGTTTTGACCTTTGACAGTACAGCAAGGACCTTTCCATGCACTTGTCTTTTAAACACTTTATTTGTGAGCATTAGGACTTTATGGGATGAATCCCATATGAATATGTTTGCACACATATTCATATGGATGGAGGTTTTTGCTGAGTAAGTGCTTTCATTGATACCAGATGCCTCCCCTGATATACATGATACCACATCCAACCTCTTTGAAGGTCATCCTCAATGAATAGTCCTCTGCAACTATTAAACAGATATCTGCTCTGTAAATACTCACAGCAAACAGGTTTTTGCAGATTATGAACCATGAAAAATATAGACGACTTTGATGGCTTTGTCCATTCTGTGTTTGAGACACCTAGACAGTGCTATTATGATTCTACTACCTATACTTCAGATGACAGATAACTAACAAGAAGATAAGATGTAAATGATCTCATTGAAATCATCATAGCCATCATGATAATGCCATTTATCTAATGGTTAAAAGATAAATAACAAGCCTGCGCTGCTGCTGAATCCATGAGCTCATTTGCTTCAGAATGGTTTTGGTTTTTTATGCGGACTGTGGAAGACCCACTATCAAAATTAGTCACAAGTTGCTGCTTTGTCTGGTTGTTCTTATGACAAGTTCTACCTTCTTCCTACAATCTTAGGTCTCTGGACTCCTTTATAATAATTTCCTTAGACGAGGTCATCTCTGATGAAGAAATAGAGAGTGTCATTTATTGCCAAAGGAAATTGTTCAAGAAAATGTTGGACAGTGAAAGCAAGGCTTGTTATGTTAGCTGAAACGTATCTGAATTAGAGCATTTCCTACACGACTAACTTAGTAAGACAGAGCTGGAGGTAGATATTTCAATCTTTATATACATAAGAGAGTATTGCTGTTACTCACTTAGTAACATTCAAATTAGTGTCTCATCAACCATCAATGTTGTCACTAATGTCTTCCTAGCTGGCTGTACAAAACAAAGCAGAAAGGTTCAAAAAAATATTTTCATTATATACTTCTTTTATAGCTATCATTTTTTGCATGATGACAGAGGTAATAAACATGGACTAGTGTTTTTAAAAAATAAGCTAATTTAAAACTTTTGTTTACTTTGTTCTTAATCTAACATAATACTCTAAGAATCCATGTAAGACTACAAAAAATATTTAGTGGCTTAAGGGAATAGTGCTTGAAATATGAGTTTTTCTAAAAGTTATTGGTTCAAATTTGTCATAGGTTCATAACAAGTTCTAAGTCTTTCCCAGGCATTTTAGGTCCTTGTATGGCCTGTAGAAAATAAGACTGGTCCTACAATAATTCCTACCTCAGTATTTGGATGTGTGTTTAGTGACTTGGGTGGCACAAAGAGAGAGGGTCTCAGGTATGATTTGTCATGGCTTTATGCCACATCAAGTATTTATCAGGAATGAGCTTAATGCCAATTTTGAATACGTAGTATGGCACCCTGAATATACTCATAAGTAAGCCCCAATGACCCTGCCCAGCCATGCCTGGGCTTTTTGTCCATGGCTCAGGAGCACTATTGCAACTCAGCCTAGGACACAGTCAAGGTCTGGACCACACCACAGACAGGTCAGCATCCAGCATTATCCCCTGCTTCTCCTGACTTATTCCATAACCCTGCATGACCTGGGACCTGATCCCTCCCCTTGCCTCTGCCTGCTTGTTGTGGGCCCTTGGTGGGGCCTGTTAGTATCACTGTCACCATTTTGACGCTGCTTCTCTGTTCAGGTTCTGTGAAAAAGTGCACTTTGAGGGTGAGGCTGCTGTCCTGCTTAAGAGGAACAGCTCATTTCAACCTTCAGCTTCTCACCCTTTGCAGAGAAACCCTGTTGTGACTCTTCCCTGCCACATATCTATCAGATGTTAAGAAACAGATTGCTTTTTCCCAACTGTCTGACTTCTACTCATCATTGCTAAAAAAGACCTGTACATATGTAGAACACTACTGGTTAGAGGGATGTGTATCCCATTTGCTCTATGATGCTCTTACTGGAGTTCTGGTATGTGAGAGGAATAGCCTTGAGCACACCAATGATTGATTACCTTAGGGTTTACCACAGAACTAACTATTGACACCAGGTTATCTTCACCTGAAGGCAACATTAGTAATTTGCTGACACAGCCAGTCCAAAATCATAACTGTGGTCACTATTAGAAAACACAGAAGATAAGACAATGACAAAGAAGCATACAATGATGTGTGATCTGACTATTTGACATAGGAGATAAAAAATTGGTAATGTAAAATATGTTGCTTTAGATGTGAACAGATGTAGAGATGTGCTAAAGTGCACCTTTCTGTTACTTAAATGAGGCTATACTCTGTGAGCCATGATGGGACACCCCATGATTTTGCTTTTCCATGAACATGTACTTTGAAGGATAAAAAAGGCATATTTTGCACAGTGTCAAAACCTGCTCATTCAAACTACTATTTTATGAATGAAAATGGCACTATGAAAGTATCTTATATTCTTACAAAATTATCATCAAAATTTTTCTCCTCACTGGACTATTTGCACCCCATCCAAATTCCAAGAGGCTTCAGTTGAAGGAAAAAGTTGAGTTTTCAGTAAGTCTTCCACTCTGATGTGGGCATTCCTACATACACTTACTTCATCATAACAAGCATCATAACAATCACAACACAGTACTGAGCTCAATAAAAAACCCTTGAGATGAAGCAACAGACTTTTATGAATACTTCAGAAAATATGCACACAGCCACCTGACTACATGATTTATGAGCTCACTTCATGTAATTCTGAAAGTACACCTGTTTCCACCCATCTGCAGCAATTTTCTAAGGTGAGGTACATTTCATTTAAACATTTCTGTTTAACAAAGATCACCTACTAACCAACATACTATCACAATTATCAGACCAAATCAATCTGTGTTTGACCTCCCGAAGTCTATCCTTTAAGTTGTTACAAAGAACAATGAAAGATGTGAAGCTGGAGAAGTGTGAGAGGGTCTGTTCACACTGTGATCCTTTTTACAGCATCTTCACCTCCTGTTGTATGATTTACATCAGAATGATGATAAGGCTAAAATGCAGGGAAAAAACTGAACTATTTAGTCACTTAATAAAAGCTCCTAGGACAAAGCAGTCTAGCAATGCAGAAAAAAAAATTGAAAAAATCCTAACATCTAGTATATAAGGAGGAAAAGCACAAAGCAAGTCACCTGATCTGCCTTGCCAGTCCTTTAAGATATATAAAATTTATTTAGAATATAATATTGAAGGGAATTGATGCTTTTACTGTGACATTTACAGATATTTTCAACTTTATATATCAAGTTATGAAAGCATCATAATCCTTTGGAGAAGGAGAATTTTGATATAAAAGAAAAGCACTCAATCTTTTTAATTCATCAACCTTTTAGTATTTTTGTTTTTGTTTTTGTTTTTGTTGTTGTTGTATCTAGACCTTCCTTTCAGGTAATCCTGAATTATATATCCTATCTCCTCACCCTCCTTGTCTTCGCAACAAATCATACCTGATACCGTAAGATCTTAACCTCATAGAATCACAGGATGGCTGAAGCTGGAAGGGATTTCGGGAGTCATCAGGTCTAACTCTTTGTGCAAGTGGAGTTACCTAGACCCTGTTTCCCAGGATCATTTCCAGATGTCTTTTGAATAATGTTTCTAAGAATAGAGACTGCACAACATCCCTGGGCAATCTCTATCAGTGCCCAGTTGCACTCCTATTAAAAAAGTGGGTTTTTTATGTGCATAGACAAAAAAGAAAACAGCAGAGAATTGTTTAGAGGCAGCCAACACAACTTCACCAAAGGCAAATCATGCCTGATTAATCTAGTGGCATTCTATGATGGAGTGACTGTATCAGTGGACAAGGGAAGAATTATGGATGTCATTTACCTGGATTTTGATAAGGCCTTTGAAATTAACCACTAAAACATTCTTGCTGTTCAGTTGAAGAGATAGGATTTTGATGGATAAAGAATTGGCCGTACGGTGGTATCAAATGTTATGTTCAATGACTGAATGTCCAAAACGGAAAGCAGCAACCAGTGGTGTCCCTCAGAGGTCTGTACTGGGACCAGTACTGTTTAATATCTTAATCAATGATATAAAAGTGGGCCTGAGTGCACCTCCAGCAAGTTTGCATGTGACACAAAGCCGAGTGATTCAGTCAATTCAGTTGTGGGAGATCAATACAGACTATGGGATGAGTGCATTGAGACCAGTCCTGTACAGAAGAACTTGGAGCTACTCATGAATGAAAAATTGGACATGAGTCAGCAATGTGTTCTTGCAGACCAGAAATTCAATCATAACATGGGCTGCAGAACACAGTGTTGCCAGCAGTATGAAGTAATTTATTTTCCCCCTCTCTTCTGCTCTCGTGACACTCCATCTTTGGTCTTGCATTCAACTCTGAAGAAACACATGGGTCTGTTAGAGTGGGTCCAAAGGACAACCATGGAAACAGAGTATTGGAATACCTCTCCTATAAAGAAAGTCTGAGAGATTTGTGGTTGTTCAGACAAGAGAAGAAAAGGTGCTGGGAAGGCCTTATTGGTGCCTTGCAATACTTAAAGGGGGCTTATAAGAAAGATGAAAAATAACTTTTTTTCCAGAATCTGTGCAAGAGGAAATTATTTGAACATGAAAGAGAATAGATTTGGATTGAACATAAAAAGGAAAGTTTTTACAAGGGTGATGAGACAGGTTGCCCAGAGAACATGCTCATGTTCTGTCATTGGAAATGGTCAGGGGCTAAATGGACATGACTTTGGGCACCCTGATATAGTGCAAGAGGTCCTTCCCAATGGTGGTGTAGTTGAAGCAGCTGATCTTGGAAGGTCTTTTCCAGCACAAACCATTCTATGTTTCTGTGACCCTGTGTTAAAAACAGTTGCACCCAGTATCTATTCATGGAATACATTGCTTTTTTGAGATTTCCAACTCAACTTTCCATCAACAACCTCCATCTTCTGGGCCCTGTCATAATATTTTCAGTCTACCTCACTGTCTACTCATACTTAAATGCACTGTTTATAAGAACCTTATGAAGACAATCTCAAAGACCCGACTGAAGTCCAGTCAGATAATATCTACTCTTCTCCCATTGTCTACCAGGCCAGTCATTTCAGGAACATCAGAAAAGTTAATTATTTTTTTCTACATAATTAATATATCTTCCCCTAGTTAAATTCACATTGACTACTTCTAATGAATTTTTTCCTTCATGTGCATGTAAATGGTTTCCAGGATTTTTTTCTCCATCACTTTCCCTAGGATCAACATGCAGCTAACTTGTTTGAAGTTCCCTGGGTCCACCTTCCTGCCCTTTTATAAGAGAGAAATGTCATTTGCTTTCTTCCAGTCTATGATATGTCTTCCAATCACATGATTAATCAAATATTATCAAGAGTGGCTTTGCAATGTCATCTGTCAACTTCCTCCAAGCTTGTGGATTCATCCTGCTAGGGCCTATGGATCTATGCATGTGTTTAAGAATTACTAAAGGTCCCTAACCTGATCCTTTACCACCAGGGTACATCCACCTTGCTCCTTATTTTCCCCTCAGTCTCTGGGACCTGGGGTTTCTGTCCTCTGCTACGCTCTGGTATTCCAAATAAAGACTGAAGTCTCCAGAATTTCCTTTCTATGAGAATAATTTTGAGGGTGGGAAGAAGGCTGAAACCTTCCAGGTCTGACTCTTACACCAAGGCTGAGATTTGCATTAGACAGAAACATATGAAATGGAAAATATTCCTGGGTCCCTTAAAATAGAGGACTAAGCTAAACTAGGCATTTAGCCATAGTGATGATACCCACTCTCTGTTAATTGTTTTCTTATTATATATGCCTTCCTCTTTGAATCATTTTGAATCACAAATTCTCTCTAGTGTTCCTCTGCATTTCCTGCCATTTTCATGAATCCTTTTGTCACCCAGATCCTTACCAGAAAAAAAAAGAAAAAACAAAAATCTCTGAAGAACGGATGGCTTAATCTATATTCTTAATATACTCTTGAGGAGAAGATAATGACACAGACAATTCATTATCACCCTTACTTTTATGACACTTTTTATGAGATAGTCCAAAAACATGATAGTGTTTAATCTCCCATAAACAGCTGGCAAGCAGATAGTATGATGAGTTTAGTCTGGTAAGATGCAAAGAATGCATTACTTTATTTGAGACAGAACTCATTTCCTTTTGCTATTTTAAATAATACTGTAAAAAGATTTGAACAGGAAGAAAGAAATGTTCATGTCAAAAGCAGTAAAAGACAAAAGTCAGAAAAAAATGTTCCTTTGCTATGCATTGGACATAAGGCTTCAAACTTTTTTTGTCAGGTTATTACTGGTTCTTAAAGGATAAATTTTTCATGATCCTCAGGGGTCACACACGGGAAGTCACATATCAGTTCTGGTTTTTACAGTCTTCAGTTGACACGTAGTCAGTTTATCTGTTTCAGCTGAGGTAAATGTGCTTTCTTTCTTCATGCTTCTACCTTTCTTGGTTTTGTCTTGTTTTCTCTTTTTTGACGGATTTTGAGACAGAAAGATGTTCAGTCATTTAAAATTTCATAAGAACTACTATGAATATTTAACTTTCTTACAAACTGTTAGGGTCCGCAGGGGTCTGNTATATGTTACTCTCTGTAATGTGATTTTCATTCTGTTATGGTAGGTTTGCCTTGTTTTAACTGCTATTGCTATTCTTCTATTTTCTAAATTATTGGATAACCTCAAATTGTATCAGAAAATCACCCTTTAAAAAAATCATATTCAGATAAAGAAGAGTAAATATAAATGTCTCTATCTTTAAAAAAGAGAGATTTGACACTGAATTTAAATACTTCATTATTGAATTATTGGCTATAATTAATATTATCACTTAAAATTGTTTCATCAGTAGTAAATCAAGTAGATTTACAATTTTAGTATGCATGTGGCAAGAAAGTGCACTGAAAAAATGACCTAGAGATACTCTGTTAAGAGGGGAGGGGAGGACATTTGCAGTTGTAAAGGACCAACAATGATCATCTAGTGCAACTGACTGACAATTCAGGACTGACGAAAAGCTAAACCACTTTGTTAAGTGCTTTTTGGGTGTATCAACCAGCCTGTTGTTGTTAAGGAAATATATCTTCATATCTAGTTAAATCTTGTTCTTGTTAAACATCATCACATCTTGTGCTTTGAGTCAAGAACACCTCCAAGTCTAGTGTCATCACTAAATACATCATGGCTGGATCAAAATTAGAATTGGAATATGCATGTAACTCCTAAATAATCCAGAAGAAGTTCAGATTTCATCATAAACCCATATCAAAAAAGATGACAGGAAATTATATTTATCATGCATTTAAAATATTCATCTTCCTTGACTCTTATCCATTCAGGAAACTTCAGATAAGTTCTGATACATTATGAAGACATTTTAAAAACCTATAGATCCCTGCACTATAAATGTCAAGTGGTAGATGTAAATTACTGCTGTGAATCTACTGTGTCAATCCCAAGCACTGAAACTGTACCATCTTCATTTGTCAGTAAAATCGTATAGTCTTTCTTGTTGTCTGCCTGTCAACATCTGAGCTCAGTTAGGTTTTCAGCCCATTGTGTCTCTACAGCATCAAAGCCATTCTTAGCAAATGCACTGGCTTCTGTCCTGAAATCTAACATCTGACTTCAGCTAATGTTTCAGTAAAAGATGCTGATCTTCCACTACAGCTGGTATCTACATCTTTACCCCATCTGTCCGGATTTATTTGGGAATTAATGATCTCCTACTCACTATGCACACAAAAGCATACATACAGATACACATATGAAAATAAAGTATCTTTAGATAGCATGATATGTCTTTTTTTTTTTAAGTATATATTGTAAATTAGTTTCTTCCTTGAGAATTTAATTACCTTTAATATGATTGGATCATATATTGATTCTTACTTGGTTTTCATGGACACAAATAGATAAATACTTTTCTTACCTCCTTATTGATTGTGACTGAAGTAATCTATATCCTTACAATCAGAAGCATATCTGAATTCAGATATGAATTCAACATCAAAGAAAGCAGCCTTATGGTACATGTCCCTCCTTTAATCATTACACAGTGGTCCCTGCTTCTACTGTGCCTTCAATTCTAGAAAGTAATAGACATTAGAAAGTTCAGAGGACACAGGTGAGATGCAATTGCTTCACCTAGAGGAACAGAGTGATGTGTGGTGGTTCTGTGAGCTGAGAAAAATGAGAAACAATAATGGTGGTAACCACTGTGTGGATTTTGTAACAGCAGTGTCCAGACAAGTGACTGTTAGCAGCTAAAATGATGGCATCCACAAGGAGACAGTAAAGGTCCTGGAGATGATCTTCAACATAAGTTCTGAAAAGACTTTTGTGAAAAATGCTGTTTTGTCACCCAGTAAGTGAAAATATTTAAATATTAGATGTGGAAGTCTGTTGGCTATGAAACCAAATGATAGAAGTTTATATTTTCAGAGCAGTTATCTATACGGTCACCACTTTGTCGCAGAATTATGGAGTTGTTTGGATTGAAAGGAAACCATTCAAGATAATCAAATCCAGTCCTCCTGCCATGGATGGGGAGATCTTTCCCTAAATCAGGGTGCCCAAAGCCATTTCCAATCTGCTCTTGTATAGTTCCAGTCATGGGGCATTCACAATTTCTCTGGACAATTTGTTCTTGTGTCTTATCACCCTCATCATAAAGAGTATTTCCTCCTTATGCTCAATATACATATAGACTTTTTCAGTTTAAAACCATTGCTTCTTTTCTTGTCACTACAGGTCTTGGAAAAGTCTTTCTTCATCTTTCTTGTAAGTCCTTTTTAAGTATTTCTTTATTTCTCATTCATATTTCCTCTTTATCTCCTTCTATCTCTTCCTGATTTCCTATAGATGGCTATATCTGTACACTACTCTCATAAAGGATAATTAGAAACCTTTTCATGGAAATTGAAGAGATTTGTACACATTTTCAGTCTGAATAAAAAGGATTTGAATATTACAGGTTCCAAAATGGATTGTTTTTCATTAGCAATTAGATTATTTTTCAGAAGATTAAAAACTCTCCACACATGGATGCATATTATTATGCACATATTCATACACATCACAGTAAATGTGAAAGCTATAAATGATAGATATCATGACAGAATACTACAGCAAAACTTTTAATAGCATTTTCCTTATATGAGAGAAGGAACCAAACTTTAAGAGTTTATTCTGTCTCCTCTGACTATGTAGGAGAAAGCTAAGAATTTTGTGTATGGCCTGCACCCTTACAATGTATTTTTCTCTTATAATAAAAAGAAGTAAAAAAAAAAAAAAGAAAAGAAAAAAGAAATTGAATAGCCTCACCTTGACCAGCTCTGATCAACCAGACGGGGCAGAAGTTTGACCATATCTAATATGCAATCTCAGACATCTTGACAGTTAGATACAGTTTAGAAATAGGGGTATATAGTGTCTTTGAACCAGACTGATCAAATTTTTTAAAAGATTTTCTCAGTGAAGAGTACACTGAAATGTTGTATCTCTTATCACTGCTTCAGAAACAAAGTGTGACTTCCCTTCTAATAAGCCTTGACATAGCACCATGAAATAAGCAGGGGCCAGCTAAATTGTTGGTATAAAACTTTTACAAAGCCAAAAATGATCCTATGAAGATATTTTGCTCCAAGGTAAAACCCTGCCTTTTGTTAATGCTAAGAAAACCCCACAGAAGTTAGGTGGGTTACACAGTTATCGCTGAAGGAGATTAGTTTGCCTTGTTTTACCAAAAATATCAGAAAAATAAAAAATGAGAAATCAAAAAGTTCAGGAACATGATACACATGCACTTCTAAATAATATTTAGGAGAGTTTTTTAGATAATTGATGACCATTCTTTCAGTAAAAATTAACTAAAAACAACCTTTTTAATTTCAGTATTATTCCATAATATTAACCAATGACTAAGCCCTAATTTGTATGTTTGCATATAATAAGTTTTGCAGCACATTTAAAAACCTAGACAAATAGGAATTCTGAAATCAGATGATTGCACCATACCCACCTTTAAGTCTGAAAAACTATGTACTTACGTGGTTAAGCCATATGGTTAGACATTCATTAATACCTGAGAGGCTGAGAGGTAGTTACTGAGAAATCACTAAACTGTTCTGGTTCTCATCTGGGTGATGTTCACATATTCCACTGAATCACTGTACATTTGTCAAAGCATGTATTTCTGAATGCTGACTGTAAAGATTTTAATTTCACAGGAGCATGCTCACACCCAAATATGTATTTGAAGGCAAGATTTTCCTGACATCATAGCGAAGTATGAGGGAAGACCATTAGCAGAGACCATGAGAGTAAATCTATGACAATACATCTCTCCAAGCAGCTATTAAGACTTATCATAGCTGCATGCACAACAGGAGACAAAGCCATCTTACAGTATAATCAAATTACAGGTCCATACAGCTGCTTCTATCAGGACCAACAATCATAGCCTACAATCTGGATATTTTCCATTCAATACATGTACCTCTATTCCAGGGAATTTCCCAATTGTTTTAATAGGATGACTAACCAGAGATTAGCCTTTATCATTAAAAATGTCAATATGCTGGAGAAATAGCCAAAAAATCATGCAGACTTAAGTGTGTGCTTCCAGCATTATCTCACATTAGAGGGTTAATTACTTTCTTGTTCTTATTATAGAGCTGCATTCTGTTGCTAAGGAAACCAATGATTCTTCATGTCTACAAGTACTTGAATCATATTTTGGTTTCTTTGTTTTCGGGGATGTTTTCTGGGAGGTTTTGTTGGTTTTGCTGCTGTTGTTTTTCATGTATGTTAAATTAGAAAAGGAAAAATAACACCAAGGATTAAAAATGGAAAATACAGGCTGATTTGTGATGGGGAGGCATAACAGTGTGTTGTCTGTGAAAAGAGCCATAGGTTCTGTCTTTAATTGTTTTCTGACAGAAAATTAAATTAGAAACAGTAAGCACACACTTACTTTGAGCCCTGAAACGGGTGCTGATTCACCATCAGCTCAAGCTACTTTGTCCAGTGACCACAGCCAACTAACTTTCATTTTACATTCTTATTCAAATATGATAAAAGTGTATATAATGGAAAACATTCAAGTTAGCTCCAACTGCAGCAGATCTGGAACCAGGGAACCTGAATATAGAGAATTGTTCTGCTACACTCACTCTTGTAATGTGCAAATTATCTGAAACTCAGGAGTAGTTTTAACAATGTGTTCTGTTGCATGCAACTACATTGCCTCAAGGGAATGAATCCATGGTGAGCCCCTATACAGAAAGATGTGAGGATCCAGATGAGAACTGTTTTAATATCAAGATTAAAATGAAAAGAAGTGACTGGTGTAAAGAAAGGAAACTGCAGAATCCCTTCGAAGAATGCTGCATTGAACATTGATCCTGGAAATCAAAATTTAGAGTGATTATAATATTTTACATTACTTTGAGACGATTTCAATTTTTTGATGTCTTTTATATTGTAGTGCTTAAAGTATTATGTTACCCACTTTTTCACAAGGAAAAGAATATTATCCAACATAGCAATACATAATAAAATGTGATCACTATAAGTTTGCTATAATTTTGCCTGGCAAACTGTAACTAGTATTTAGCAGTAAAATTGGAAACTGGAGTACTTCAGAATCTCTCCACAAGTGGTTCTAAATTGAGTGTGTTTATTTCTGTGTCTTACAAGGAATTTTATGAATATGCTTAGCCACAGGAACATAAATAGCATCATATAGGGAGAAACAGAACAAAATTTAAAAAAATAAAAAAAAATCTTACATTTCTTTTGTGGAATGATTCATAGAATAAGAATTAGATTGGCACATTCATTCATTTGACTGCATTTTAAGATTCTAAACCTATCAAAAAAAGCACGTCTGTTTGTCAGTACAACCTTTTATGTGAATAAGGGCCTGAAGTGATGACATTTTTACAGGCTTACAAGTATGTGCTAGCTCAAGGGCAAACCCATTCCAAGACCTCCAGTTAACTATTCCTCTGCCTATTTCTCCTGTTGACACCTGCTTCTGCAGCAGTCTCAGCTCAGGGCTTCTCACTGGACTCCAACCTGAAAATAGTCAGGAAGCAAAAAGTTCTCTCTGAAGCAGTCAGCCTGAGCATCTTAATTGGCACATCACGAGACAAGTAAATATTCAAATGTAGCATGGATATGTTGAGATCTGTTTGCTGTTCTAAATTAATACAACTTTTATAACATTCATTAGCTAGGCTGTAGGGTATTCTGGCTGAAATGGGACAATCCAAATGGCTCCTACAGAAAGAAATCTAGGTAGGTCCATGGCAAGTTGAAAACGAGCCAGCCAGGAGCCCTGGCAGCCCAAAGGGCCAACCATGCCCTGGAGGACATCAAGAAAATTATCCCCAGTTGGTCAAGGGAGGTGACTGTCCTGCTCTTACTCTGTGCTGGTGTGGCCTTGCTTTGAGTAGTGTGTGCAGTTTTGGACATCACAATACAAGGAGGATATAAAGTTATTAGAGTGTGTCTAGAGCAGGGTGGTCAAGATGGTGAAAGGCCTTGAGAGCAAGACTTACAAGGTGTAACTGAGGTCCCTTGGCTAGTTCAGATAAGAGAGGAGATGGCTGAGGGGGAGCTCATAGCAGTCTACACTTTCTCACAAGCAGATGTGGGGGGGAAGGTGCAAATCTCCTCCCTCTGGTGACCAGTGACAGGCTTTGAGCAAACGGAATGAAGCTGCACTGGGGAAAGTTCAGACTGGACATCAGGAAAAGTTTCTTCACTGAGAAGGTGTTGGGCACTAGAACAATTTCTTCAGAGAATTAGATGTGACATTAAGCCTGTCAGAGTTCAGGGAGCATCTGAATGTTGTTCTTGACCGCATAGTCTATTTTTAGGTAATCCTGTGAGAATAAGAGAATTGGACTTGATGATCCGTTCGGGTACTTTCCAAGTTGAGACAGCCTAGGATGCTAAATAGTTTCACTTTGTGGAATAGTTAAATATTTTCTGGGAAAACAAGAAAGATGATAAAAAGTGAGACATTAAGCAGATTTATCCATTGAAGCTGAAACTGTTTTTTGAAGCTTGCATTCATGGACGTTGCTGGAAGCCAAATGATTTTAGAGGTGGGATTTTTCCAGTAATGTGTGGGTACTACTTAGGATTTTGCTTAATAAATAGGCTTTTATGAAATCTGGTTTTAATCATGTAATATTCATAATTTTTAAGATTTGTCAGAATTATATTCAGAGCTGTTACTTGTAATGGAAGGCTTGGCTTTTTGGAAAATTCTTTCCAGGGCTGTTGCAGAGCTTGTCCAGATCTCTTTGGGAATAAATTCCCTCTGGTCTGCTCCATAGCTACTGTTTCTGGTGCTAGTGAGAATGATTCCACCTACCCATTATGTTCTCTAAGTATAATATACATTATAAAGGAAATAGGTCTTTTTTACCATGGTCTTTTTTTAATTTTTATCTAACTTCCCTTTATATTTCAGTAGTTTATTAGGCCTTTCAATAATGAACTATATATGAAATTATTTCATCATTAGTCTTTTTAATGCATTGAAATATTCTTCAGATCATACATGACAAACACCTGAAATGTGCTTTTTTAATATTTTCTAATCAAGCTGTAGAATAACGTATGATGACTGAATCCTCAGAAGCTAAGTACTAAGACAAATGAGAAAAGCATAAATATAAAAATGAGTCATAAATACTTTCCACCTAAATATCTTAAAAAGGATGTTACAATTCACACTAGAATCGCTGAATAGAAATTGCTCAGATATGCAGGACAGGAAATATGCAGGACAATATATATGTTTAACCAGCATTATGTAATCAAAGGTCAGATTTACTGCTGCACTTTGGTTACTCGATGTGGCTCCAGTGACACAAAGCAGTTACAAACTGAGCTTAAGAAGCTGTTTCAATGACATTTATGCCTGATTTTCAGAATGTCCCCAATCTTTATTTTAGCTTCAAAAATTCTTGAGCAACTAATTTCAACATGGCAGTCACCATTAAGTGAACCAGCAGCAATATGCAATTGCACATGCCTACATTCTCATAATTAATGGTTAAATAACTGCAGTAACTCAGCTACCATGATAAAAACTTGAATATGATAATTTTTGTGGTAATAACAAATGGAGCAGTTACAACATTTCAAATACTTCTTTTGTTTCTGCTTTTTCCTTTTTTGTGGCAAATGCAGTGGGATTTGTGGATGAGTATTTACTTGTCAGACAGAACAGAACCTGCCAAGTGATCTCTGAATTGTTTTGTTTTGTTTTTTACTACGTATTTTAATACTGAAATAATAAACTGTAGTGATCTCAGATCTGTTTTAAATATTTTCCTTTCCTTTGGAAAGCAGAGTGAACCAAAAACTCCAGTGGGCTGAGTTGATTCCAGTGTCAAGAATGGTAGCAAAGCTGAGGAAACAGCTAAGTAATACACACATTCCTGCCTTTATGTCTTCCAGGACAGAGAAATATGGGTTTTAATCCTCCATGGGAAAAAAAAAAAGAAAGATTGAAACAACACCATTCTGTTTACTGCCAAATGAAAAATATTCATTAAGTAATATGAAAGTCTTCTAATTCCAAATTTACAAAGTGTGTGAGACTTAAATCTGACTTAGTGTTTTAACTCTAACATTAGTTCATTTTTCTCCATTTGTAACATGGAGTAAATGAAGCATCTAACCCAGCCATGAATTTCATTGGTCTTTTCTGTTCAGCAAATGAATAGTCTTAATTTTATTTAACCTTATATTTTAGTGGATTGACCACAACCCGAGTGGTGAATTGCACTTGGTCTTTTACAAAAATATTGCAAGAAGAGTGTTCCTTAACTTGCATCCAACCTACTAATGCAGTCAATAATTCAGACTGGCCAATAGACAAAGCAATTGCCCGCAGCTATTGCAGTCATGATTCAACAGGACAAACAAGATCCCTACTTCAAATAATTGCTCTCACTGTTTCTAGTAGGTCTGTTACATATGGAATGAATTTTGAAAATTTAATAAACCATCATCCTTCATGTGCAGCTTGACACTTCTGAATTATGGACTCAGAGTCTTGAGGCTTTAAAAAGGAAAGGCGAGGTCTGCAAGCAAAATAAGATCGGTGTAGACAATGCATGTATTCATTCAACTATACATAAAGTGTTTGCTGCAGAAACACCAAAAATCCTAATTTGGAGAAAATCAACAGCAGCACATAGAATTAAGATGCTTACAAATAAGGAAGGAGACCCAGTCCACATAATCTAGAATCAAAGATTTTTGCAAGGATCTTCTTGGTTACTATTTTCTGACTAGGGTAGTTGAGGCAGAAGAAACCCAGATCTGGGTGTTTAAACATAACAAGTAGCTCCCACTAGCAGTCAAAGAGAGGAGTCACAATAAATCACACTAAATCACTATGAATCACATGAATCAAGCATTGTTGTTATTATTTCAGATTTTTTTTTCTTCTCAGACTTCATCCCAGAATTAAGAACCTAAATTACACACTTGTGCTTCCAAAACACTTAAATGGCTTTATTTCATGTATCATCTCCAGATAAAATCTTGTTTCAGGGCTCACTTTCAATCATGGAGTATTTCCTTTCACCTTTTTGAAAGATTATGCTTATCTCACCTGGGAAAAAATATGGCCCTCTTGTGAGAGTTTTTTATGTTGATGGGTGAAAATTTTATCTCATTAGAGGTGCCTAGGTTTTAGTGATACCATAAGCCAGAAGCATGATACTCAAGTACTTGGACTTGTTTACCTAGGAATTTTAAGGTCTTGGCCCTATCATGGACTGTGGTCTGGCTCCCAGCAAGAAATCTGTGTTTTACTCTAGGAAGGTAGGACTATATAAGCAATGTGAACAACCAGGGCATCATAAAAATGGGAGGCAGGTGATTCAATATTACAGGTGAACTGCTACAAAAATGAGGATTAGATTTATCTTGTCAAAAATTCAGTCATGTAAGTAAAGTGCTTGTGACAGGAGTGTCATCATTCCGGGATACATGTGCATTCAGTGAGGAGAAGCTGATAACTTTCAGAGCTGTTTTGTCCAGTAAAGGTAGTCTTAAAAGGCTGATCTTTCCCTTCAGGTCATGCAAGGCTGACAAGTCTTCCAACACTGGCATATGAGTTTATTGCCTAAACTGTTTGGGATATTAATTCTGGGTTCTTCCCAGCATTAGACTGTTTAAAATATCTTTCGTAAAAAAAAGATTCCTCTTTGATCTGTGACTTTTTGTACATACTTACTCCTGTTTATGAAATTCTAGCACACTGTAGACATGGCTCAAAATTCTAAGGAACTCATTAGGACCAAAATTTTGTATTTTATTGTACAAGATGAAGGCATAATCTGAAGGGTAGTAACATAAAATGCTAATAATATTTTTTTCATTATAATTATGTGATTCAGCTTTTCCCACTGAATGCTTAAGATGAATTTGCATAGAAAGAATAAAATTTCTAAAATACATATGTAGACGTGTCCCAACTAGAAAATTTCACCTTGGGAATTTCTACATTCCTGAGCCACAAAAAATAGCTTCTGGTTAATTCTGTCCTTCTGGCATGACTCAGTAATAGAGTAATGATGTGCTTGAGATATCATTAAAAGTCCAAGCAATAGTTCTGTAAGTAATACTCCTATTGAAATAGCCTGGAGAGTTGAAAATCCTTATGTCTTGTACCTCCTTTATATTTTTCTGTAGAAATAGGCTGGGAAAAAATAAACAACAAACTGAACCTTTTTTTTTTTTCTGCCATGAAAGCATTTCACAATACTCAAGAAGTATTGGACCATACTATAAACATAATTGTTTTGATTCAAAACTGCTATGTCATGACATAACATGCATAAAGTGCATGCCATAAAGTGTGCATTCTGTGTTAATTGCACAAAAAAATGAAATTCTCATGGGAAAACAGCTATTAAATTTATCTACATGAAAGGTGAAACAGCAAGATGTTTAGAAAAGCATCTACAGATATTTTTATTTTTCATATTTTTAATTAATAGTTTTTTGTAGAACTCAGAGCAACAAATAATCCCTGGCTTAATGTGTTAATAAACCAAATATAATAAAAAATATTTATCATCTCCAGTGTGGAGAATTGTTTCAGAATAGTTCCTATACTGTATAAGGAGAAATACAGAAAATTAAAAGCACTTTTTGCAGGTGTACATGTATTTTCCCATCTTAAGAGGGATCACTATTCCAATCATTATTTAGAATTGCACAAAACAAGGGAAAAACAGTATTTTAACCTTTTCTGTTAGTCCATTCAAAGGCAAATGGTTTAATCTTCTTTCCCTAAGAGGATACATAAAGTCATCTCACTCATCAGGTTCTTTGTCAAACCTGTCTGTTAAGTACTAAATGTCTGCTGCAGTAAACCTGAGTCCTACCAGAAAAATTACTTAACACAGACTAGGAGAATACATTGGTATTTTGTTTTCAATATCAGTTCTTCTATTAATTCAAATAATGCAGAAGTAAGAAGAAAAAAAGAAGCACTTATTTTAATGTCAAGTATAGAAAGAATAAAAATATTTTTCCTTGCTTTTGGGAAGAGATGAAAAAATTATGCAACTGCAGACAACCAATTTTAGCAGTGAACAATGTGTTTCTCACAGGGTGAGAGCTGCTATAGAATTGAAACACAATTTTCAAATGGATGCTAAGTTTAACCTAAAAATTTCACGTATCCTCCCTCCATGAGTGGCAATGTTTTAATTCTTCAGATATGGATTTCCCCTTTCTTTCATTGTTTGGAATTAGAATAAATGTGAAAATGTGAGTCTTGGGCAGAAATAGTGCTTTTGGAATGCTTATGGAATATGAGTGACATTTGTGCAGAGTTCACCAAATATAAGATGTGCTCAAGCTGTCATGCTCTGCAGTATGGTTAGTACCTACAAGACTCTCAACGTGGTTTGATTTTATTGCAGTTAATAATCAGGGCATTTATTTTAACATTGCTGAGATTTTGGATTGCTTTATACTTTTAAATGTTTGAAGAATGTTTTGTTTGCTTTGCTGTTTTGTTTTTTTTAACTTTTGTTCTGAGGTTAAAGAAGAAAAAAAGCTTAACACTGCTTAGTTGAAAGTGCACTAGAAGGGAATTGTCAAAAATAAAAAAGGCAGTGAAAGTCTAACCTCCTTTACAAGTATATTAATCACTTTTCCCTGGTAATAAATAGTAAATTCCTGAATCTGTCCAGTTGGTGTTGGGCCCAGCTTCATGGTGTCAAATGTATCCTCATGTCATCTGAGATCTCATCCTCTTTTGAATAAAAAAAAAAAATAGTTCTTTGAATTACTTGTTATCTCTGAACACCCTTACTAGTAAAAAGATTTTTATCATGAAAGAGTAAGCAACCAATGTCCCAAAAGTTAAGCAATGCCGCAGTGCTCCTAGCCAAGTCTGATAAATCTAATAAATATAACCAACAAGTAGAGACTCTTCCCTCCTACTCAGCTCAATTGCAGTATAGTCTGGAGGTTTTAGAGCTCATTCTTAGCCATAGTGTCATAACAAAGACACTCATAGGGTTTTTAACTTGGCAGAATAACTAACTTAGTGGAGGAAGAGGTCTTTGAACATCATTTTCTTTTGAAGCTTCAAGCTATCAGTCAGCCTGGTAGATGGTTTCTAGACTCTCTTCATCAGCAGTTGCAGCAAATCGAAGTGGGACTAAGAGGCCTGCTGATTGATCTCCATGTGGCATTCCACTCTCCTGCTTTTTGTACCTTTTTGATTGAATAAAAATGCAACCATAGAGGACCAGAAGTCATCAAAAATATTTCCATTCCAATAGGACAAGTATGATATATTTTCATAGTTATAGATTAATCTCTGCTGTAATATTTTCTATATATACTAAACATACCACACATACTAAATATTTGATTCCTTAGCATAACTGGACAGATCTCTCATTAAGTGTAAGACTCCCCAAGATACTTTATGAAGCATAATTCTCTCAGTTTTGGTGCCAAGGACATATCAAGACTTTTGAAAAACTGTTTTTAACCATGCAATTAACCTTAAAGAAATGGTATGGGACAAAGCATAGCTTTTCACTAGTAAGTGATTATGACTAATGCAGGCTCATTAAAAATATTTTTAGGCAAATGAATAGTATAAACACAAAAAATTAGGAGCCCCACATTAAGTGAATACTGATCACTCTTGGAAAGACTAGTTCTGCTATTAAAAAGTACCCTTTTTGGCAATCTAGATTAAACCATTTTAAAATACTCATTATGTACGCGACATTGTCGACTATTGTTCTGACAACTGTCTAAGTTTTTACATTAGTTGATATATTCTTACATTTGCCTCAGTGGTAATTAAAATAAACTAATTATGTTCACTAAGTAACTATTATTTATACTCTGCTCAATATTTTTTTTTTTTGTGTATAGAAGCTTAACATAAAAAAAAGAAGAAAATTAAGTAAGATTTAGGCTAAATACAAGGAATCAAAATAAACTGGTCACAATTGTATAAATCTATGTATTAGAAACCACAACACTGTACCACATTTTAAAAACAAGGAAACTCAACATTCTGATTTTCAGGGCTGCTTCTGATTTATTAAAGTTATAGCAGACAAGAGAGCTTAAAAATTCTTAACACTTTTCAACATCATTCCACTTTTAGTTGGGTGTCCAGATAAAGATTAGGAAGACAACTTCAGGCACCCTGCTGCGACAATTTTCACTTCGGTCCTTTTGCTCTCTCCTGTTATGACTAATGCCAGAAAAAACCTGGAGGAAACATAACAATTTAATAAATTACAGAAAAAAGAAAAAGCTCAGAATTCCAGCTGGGTTTTCCACTTTGCTGGTAATTATCAAAAGTGCCTACCCACAACTGGAAATTAGAAGAGAAACTGCTGTTATTGTCACTTCCCTGCTCTCTATGTTGCTTTTCTTATCCACAGTAACCCCTTAAACAAGTTATCCAAACCCAACAAGCTGTGAGGTTCAGCTACTGTACACTATTGTGCATTTCAAAAGCAGCTTTGAATGCAACATTTCCCTCTCAAATATTAAGTTTTCTGCCACCACAAAACATTCCAAAGGAAAATCGGGTCTCCACAGAAATGCAGAAACCAAAAATAAAATTTAAAAAAGGACAAATTAAATGACAAAGTATTTTTGCAAAAATGTGAAAGGTTCTGCCTAATTGAAGATTACATATGTTCAGGTTAACGTATCGGAGTTTCTTCTTGTGCCACATGTCAGAAGTTTGTACTGAGTTAACCACTGTCAAATGCCAGCTGGTTGGCCGTAATTACCTGGAATCATAGGCAGAAACAAAGAGTGGATGAATTTGCTGTCCAGCTTGGGCAATGCAGATAAAATCTGTCTTCCTTCCTTGTCTTGAATGTGGAGAAAATGGTCCAGCAAGTTTAAGTGGAAAAAATTCTTCTCTCCACATGTATGCAGCAGTAACTCAGAAAGTGATCCTCCAAGTAAGAGAGAGAATATAGTGGGTACACATGACAGGCCATCCTGTGATTTTACCTGTGGGACTACAGAGACGACATGAGGTGGTGGGATGGAAGATCTCCTTGATCTGGAGAAACAGGTATGTGACTTGCAAGGAAAAACAATCACAAAAGTGAGTTCTTCCAGGAAAACTGCTGCTCCAGTCTCCAGTGGGCAGTTTCCCAGATAGAATAAAAGGGCTCGTTTTTATCCTGATCAAAGGTCTTTTGAATTTTAGTTATGAAGAATAAGTAGCAAATACTATGACCAGAACTTGAAGGGCCCTGCCTCCAGCCAGGATGTGTGCTCTGATTTGTAGCCCAAGTAGCCCAAGGTCAGAAGTAATGGGGAAGACCAGTACCTGGAATCACTGCATTACCTTAACTGGGTGCTGTGCATGGGCCTGAGGGACTTCTCTTAAAATCCTGATGGTGCATCAGAGTAAAAGACATAAAAGATCATAAAATATTCCTGTCTGACCATGAAAGGTGACTGTCCAGCCAGTCAGCTTAGACTCCCTTTTAGGTCAGTGGAGAGAGATAAGCACATTGAAGAAGCAGTTCAGATCACATGTAAGATAAAAGTAGCTTCTATTTTTATTGACAAGAGATGGAAGTCAAGCTGACTAGGCTCCTAATTTAGGTATTAAGTATATAGCTGAGTAGGAATAATTTGATCTCCATGCCTGTATTATAGCCTGTTTGAACTGGAAAGCAGAAGGATCACTGTTGCAATAAGATAATAAAATTATGTTCTTCTCACTTTTCCTTCTTTTTTTATAATTTATTTTTATAATAAATACTATTTCCTGTTGGGGATTTCACAAGGATATCCATTGTATTGGATTAATGTGAAACAAAAACATCCAATTTTGCTAAAAAAAAAGCAAGGAGAGAAAACTTGAAGTTTCCACTAAACTCAGTCTTTATTGTGAATTCTGTTTAAACAGTACTATGAACCTTAAACATAGTTTTAGTTTCTACAAACTAATTTGTCCTGATTTTTTAAATAATAAGGAGGAATTATTTTTTCAAGAGGAGCATAAAGGAAAAAGCAGGGTGTTAGATGACAGTCCACGTGATTATCTATTTAATTCCAGTGTCACTACATAAAGAAATTTGACAATGTTATAAAGTTATATACACAGCTTATATGCAAAGAAATAGTCTTATACATGCAAATATCATCTGGCATTCAGTACTAGGGGGGATATCTAATGTTCTGTAAATTAACCTAAAACCACCATTTTATTTTTTAGTAGCTGAGTCTCTTTGATTAGATGAAAAGAAAATGTTATTATAAATAACAATCAATACATTTAAGAGTGAATTATAAGCATGAGGCCTTTTAGGAAAGCATGAAAAGTCGTCAGTTTTTTCTAATAAACATTGAATATTTTTATAGGCAAAATTTGAACTCTTTAGAGATAACACAATGGGTGACTAAAAGAAATACAGTTGTGCAAACATGATGCATCTGCATCTTAGAAAAGCATTTGGCTGAGTCTTGTGAAAAATTACTCTGAAAAATTGCATTTCCTTGGATACAAACCGTATGATGCAGCATGAAGAGTAGCTCAATAGCCATAAACAGTAGTTAATGATGAACGACAACTTATCAGATAGGGGAAGATGTCTAGGGGCATACTAGTGTAGAATATTTCAGCCTCCTTCTTTATCTGACATCTTCATTAATAATTTAAAAGAAGCTTAGATATCATATTAATGAAACTCACAGATGATGCTAAATTGAGATGTGAGGCAAACAGAGAGAATGACAAAGAATAAAATATCAGGGCACTAAGCATGAATCCACATAGATAATAAGTGTCTCCCACTTCTCTGATTTCACAAGTCTAAAGTGTTTTTTTATACCGTACATTCTACACAGGTTTGTTGAAATTTATTTGCCTGCATCCAAATTGGACCTAAAAAACTTTTCATTGTCATCAGAGACAATAAGCTATCTATAATAATCAGTAAGAAATACAATGATACTTTTTTTTCATAACCAGAAACAAATATATAAGATGATAGATACCTGTACGGTGTCCATACGCAGAGAGAACAAAGAATTTTTAACAGGTTACTTGTTGGGCATAAATATGTTTAAGTATGAAGCACAACAAAGAAATCTTTGATGTCATATAAGAATATATTTTACATGAACCATATTCTGCCTAACTAATATTACAAAAATGCTAGATTTATATGGAAGAAAAGACCAACTCATTCACTCCTGTTCCTTGCACATAGGAATATGAGAAAGAAATTTTTTTTTTCTTATTTTTTACTGAAACAGGTGAAGGTTACTGTATGATAATACACTTCCTCATATTCAGTTTTTTTGTTTTAGTTGGCTTTTCATCTCTTAGAGACATGCAGTAATATATTTCTTGTCTGTATAGTTGTGCCTTTGCACCCACGTTGAGCTATTGCCTTCAGTCAGGTTCACTGAGAAAGCAAAATCACCTTTTCTTTTTTTGCCTCTTTCTTCCCTCCCCATGAGGATCATAATCCAGCATCAGGTATTGTGATCTTACAACACAAGCTCAGTGTTGCTGTTGAAATCAAATGCTATCCTTAACTAACAGAATACAAGTGAAGATTACACAAACACTAAATTCCAACAGAACTTATCCCTTAGCAATGTTTAGATTTACTGCTTTTCTCTAAATGTAGGTTTGGAGTTTGATAGCTCATTAAGTTTGTTTTGCTGTTTGTTTAGTGTATTCTCATACCTTACTCAATAAAAATGTGTTACACGTTTCCTGCATGTACTCCACTCTTGAAAATGTTTGGCTTATACAGAATTAGAACTGTATGTTAGAACTATATGTTAGTACATGGAAATCTTTCAAATATAAATGTGTCTTTTTGGTTTTAGAATAAAAGGAACAAAGCAACATTTATCTAAGATGTCCTAGTTGTATTCTTCCATTGGTTGTCTTTGATTTATATCTTGTGAACTTCAAGGATTCTGAAGTGTGGAAAATTACTAAAATGGAAAGATATCAGGGATTTTGGGAAGGAAATTAAGTCAGTGGCAAAAATTTTCTTCTTTTCATATGGTACAGGGTAAACCAGTTCATTGCACTGCACTGCACTTCCTTTTGAATAGGGGACAATTACTTTAATCTTTCATATATTCACTGAAATGCAAAAAATTAGGACCTTAATTTGATGCCTTAAATTTTTGACTTTTATGTTTTTCAGATCTTATAATTCATTAGTGTATAACTCCGAACTCCAATAGAGTGTTAGTAAGTTCTCTTCACATTTTTGTCAGACAAAAAAATACTTCCAGGCCTGAGACCCAAAAACACCTACTGCCTTAAAAAATATAAACAAAAGTGAATGGGGAAGGGAGAGTAAACTGGGGGAATATGACTTAATTAGCTGAAGCTATAATTAACATCTGATATGCAAATAGACCAAACTTACATCTGTCTGAGCAACTCATGACTGTTGTCCATCTTGGGTGTAGTCTCTGCAAAGCTTTTGTACTGCTCAAGGTGTATCCTTTGAAGTCTTTTAATAAAGACCTACTTTACTCTTTTAACTCTGTCTAGCCTTTGTTCTAGGTAGCCATTCCAAGGCATCAGATTACTCTTAAATTCTTGAAAGGTTTTACACTTTTTTTCAAATATCTATAAAATTCCAACCTCCTGTATCCTTGTTTGCAGAACCATTGGGGCAGGTGTATCCCTCAAACTCTAGAACTTGTGTGGTGGCGCAATCACCACTGTCCTGAAACAGTTCACAAGAGGAATTCCTCAGATGTTCTGCTTGATAATCTTTAGATAGTTGATAATAGCTATCATAAACTTCTGAATAGCTTTTAAGCTCACATACCATTATACAGTGTGTTAGTTCCTCTAGACAATAAGAAATACACAGCCTTATAAAAACAGCTCTTCATGCACTTATAAGCAGGATTTGTAACAAGTAGCCCTCTTGAAAATGTATGAAGAAGTAAGAAGCATCATAAAATGATGTGTGACTATAAATGGAGATAATAAAAACAGTTTTTAAAAGTTCATCTTTTTTTATTATCAGACAATTATGAGTGTGGAGGATTAGTCAGATATGCCCAGTTATACAATTTGCGAATGTTCTCCTGAAAGAACAGACAGCATGCACATTAATAAGATATACTGCATATATAGCTTCTAGTTTACATGCTTTGATTACAAAGAGAAGGTCATGTCTTAGGGGCCAGCATGATGGCATTGATGTTACTAGCAATAAAATGCAGGAACAGAATGAATGAACATTTACTGGCTTGTAAACTCACTGTCTCAACACTTTTTAAATTGTGAATGGTGATTGCTACTTTATTAGGAGCAACTCTGCTGCCTCAGTGCCAGCAAGTATCAGCTGAAATTAAGGACTGAGAAATCCCTATTGATTATAACATTACTGTGCTACAAAACCAATCTACATCTCAATTCTTTGGCTACTGAAGAGTTTCAGGTAGTTCCCTCATTACTGAGAGTTAAATGTGTAAAATGAGACCTTACATTTTAAACTACATGATGGATTTAAAGTTTTTTAGATTTGTCATTATGGTGATTGACAAGTATAACTGTCATGCAAGGTATGCTTTAAAAAGGATAAAGTGTATTTTAAATTTGACTATGTTTCCACCAAGAATAAAAGAAAATATATGTCTTGCAAAGATGCAGTTTTAATGTTGTAAATATTTTTTCCTACATAATCTAGATTGATAAAATAAGGACTCTAAATCAGAACGTATCTAAGTACACTTTTCTAATTGATGTCATTGCATAATTCAGCACACTAACATGGAACACTCCTGGTAATGGTAACAGTAGTTGTTATTTCCACATCTGTACATCATTTGAAAAGTTTACTTGACCTTGGCTTTGCATTTTGCAGGAATACTCTTACACAAATCATTGGCTTGGAAGTTGTGACAAGATTACTCTTGTCTATATATTTTTCTTTTTTTTTTTCCAGTTTATTCTCAGAAATATTAAAAAACACTAAAAGAAAAATAACACTATAAATACAGATTATTAAGACTGTACAGTCAATTATTTAAAATAAGGTAATGCTACACTTAAATTTACCTTAAATTGTTTTATCAATTCTATGTGTTCTGATAAATTCAGCTGCATACAGTAAGTGACTAACATAGGTAATATTATGTGGGAATGACAGTGGTAATTTTGACTAAAGATTTATCTAAAACTCATTTATCTGACCATGATTATTAATGAATAACCAAGGAAGAGTGTAAGACTTGTATTTGCCTAGATTATTCCTGAAGTTGGGAACATTTTTTCTTTTTGCTGCCACTTCCTCAATCAAAACCAATACCTATATCTGAAACACAAAAACTCTTCCCACTCAAAATCTTCTGTGAGGACTAATTATTAAACATAGGATTTTTTTTTTTTACCTGTCACAGTTTAAATTCAAATTTTTAATATGCTTTATGACATGGAAATTCAAGAATGTGAAGTGCATTTCCTGTCCCATAGAAAAAAGAACAGTTGTAATACTTATTCTTTATCTAGTGCAATGTTGGTGTTTCACTTAATTTAGGAGTCTGCATTTGTCTGACCTCAGCAGTGGAAGTTGAATGATATGAAATAGATGCAGATAGAATTAATGTGAAAAGAAAATAATGAGGTACTGGACACATTCCATCTGTGACAATTTCAAAAAGATTATATGGGTCTTAATGCTGTCACATTTAAAAAGGTCTCACTTAACAGTTGAATCAAAGAAATGAAAAATAGGAGTTTCCCCTATTCAACAGTTGTCCAAGCTTTATTTGCTCTTATGTTTTTTCCATGAAAACATGGACTAGGTTTTTCATTTTTCTCCATGATCAAGAAAATCACTGAAGTGCACACTCAGTTTTTAACATTAAATGGCTCAATACACAATGATACTTTTATAGCAGCACTTCGGGATTTGGCTGGATTGGTACTCTTGCCACTAATGCAGTCCTAAGTTTTTTTTCTTTGATGTTTCCTAGACATATAATGAATTTCTGACCCCTAGGATCCTTCAATTCTCTACTGAACTGTAAGCCTGGAGGTAAAGTCTATTAGAAGGTCTATTTATTACTACTTAGCCTGGCAGTATCATACTGGCATCATGTTGGATTTCTGTAAGCAAGCAATGAGTTTTTATAGCTACTGAAAAGGTTTGCGTTTTCTGAGAGATTATGTTCTTTTAGAAATAAACCTCTCTCTGTAATGAAGTTCTTTTATTTTAACTTCTTTTTTTTTTAATTCCCCTGGTGAAAAAAAAATTACTGCAAAAGCTCTTCTAACACAAATATTCACTTTATTTTTATTGATTTCTTTTCAACAAATGGCTAAGCAGTCACTTTTGATAAAACACTTTGTAAGGTCAAATGGATCAGGAAATATAACCTTTGGACTTTGGACAGAATGATGAAGGTCATGTCAACTTGCTTGTAAAATTATTAAATCCATAACATTACCATAGATTTTTATTTGTAATGCATATACATATGTAAAGCAATAAAAAAGTACTCTAAAGTACCATGAACATATCTATCCATCAGACATAGAAAACTCTCTCATATTTTCAGAAGAATGTTGACATGTTTTAAGGCAATATTCATCCTGATGAAGAAAATAACAGATGAATATTTTTCTTCACACTAATGTTTCATTTTTTTTTAATTTAAAAATCTGGAAATGGTTAATAAAGAATATTTTTTTCTTTGCAGAAATGGATTAATGTTAATTACATAAACATATCATATTCAATGCACAATTTCCAAATTTACATTAGTGAACTTAAGAATAAGGTTTTTCCGTCAAAACTGAAAAGAACTGAGAGATTTTCCAATGTAATAAGTCACTTCAATTCACTGTATGAAGGGAGCAACTGCAGACTGGAAACAGGAGGTCCCTCAGGCGTTGTGGTCTTTGTTCGGAATTCCATTCAATTTCTTCAGTTCTTTTTTTATGACACTACTGATGGACAGGAAAACACAGCACTATGAGAAGGTATTTGACAAAAAAAGAAACGTTTTGAGAGCATAGAATCCATGCAGGATCAACAATTTACACTTCAGGTATAGAACTGAAATTCTGAAGGATTTTCTTAAAGTGTTTCATATTTTTAACATGTATAGAAGTTTCCCTTTAATTTATTAAATACTAGAAAAACTGAAGCCAAAGAATCACTTGGCATTATAAAGCAAATAAACTCATATCATGAATTGTATTTTCAAAACAGCATGTTTTCTTACTAATACAAACTAGATTTAACTTCTCTAGAATTTAGAGGATTCAGGTCCAGATAGTCATATAAGACAAAATGTATATTTTATTTACATAACAGTCATAGTGGAACCTAAGTGTCCTTCAGTGTGACCAAAATCTCCTTAGTTGTCAGTAGACCTTATGTAAAAGCTGGACATTGTATATTCATAGGCATTTCAACAGGATAAATGCAATATCATCCTTAGTATTTTTTACCATTACAGATGTTTGCCACAGAGTTGTACAGGAAATACTGTTCCTCTCCAAATCCCAGCAGTTTTCCAGTCTGCAGTTGCTCCCTTCATACAGTGAATTGAAGTGACTTATTACATTCTACTCATGGAGTAGAAGTGAATTTTCTTCACTGAGTATTCAAAATCTCCCTTCAAAAGGCTGACTCAACAGCTACTTAAGAAAAAGACATTTATACGGCTTCCTTCTTTTTTTTTTTCTTTTTAAACACTGCTTAAAAAATTTTGCTGGAAAATATTGAACAGGTTCAACATACTTCTTGATCTGAATGCATCCAGACTGTCATCCTTCACTTGGCATAGAAGTATCCTAATCATTGGATACATATCTTTACCCTACATTTGTTATGACTGACAATTTCAAATGTTGAAATTCAGGACAGTCTCAGACAGATAAATTACACTTACTGAGACATGTCAGAGTTGCTTAGTGCAAGTCAAGATTTTGTAGATGATCAGTAGTCTTTGGTATGGGAAATATTACATTCATATGATTTATTGGTCTGTGCAGATCAACTGTTTTTTGAGCATTCCAATACCAGGAGCATGTAAAAATGCTGCTAGTTAGTTACAGTGACTGGAAAAAATATGCTTCAACTGTTTCACCAAATGGGGCTGAGCTCATTAAAATGCAGACATCTCATGTGCCCTAAACCAGGACATCATGTTATAGAGAATGTCTGGTCAAATCACCTGCAGAAAGCTGGAACATGCTGAAGAAAAAATAAAGACTCAAGGCCTACAAGACCATGACTTTCAGTGATACACAACAGCTTTTCAAGGGAAGCATGACACTCATTTAAGTAAGCACAGCAGCTTCAGGTCATCAGGACTTTAAACATGTATAAACTCACTACTCTCCCTTCTTTTATGGAGCTTGGTATGTATGTGCCACACATTTCAGTTTTAAATTAAGGTTCACAAAAATGTCTAGCAGATTAGCAACACAGTTTTTAGTGAGTAAGTCTGCATTTTTAGTGTTCTTCTCAGTAGGAATGAAATTAAACACTGAAAATAGAAATTAAGTTCGAAGTAGGGACTGCAATGAGAGTCCTAATAACTAAGCACAGTAATGCACAACACCTGTTCACTCTCCTTCCATCCCTACATTTGCAAGACTGAATTCTGAATAACAGCACAGAAGAAAAAAATAAGACAAAATAAGATACTTTTAGATAGGTATGTGAAATTTTCCACTTTTGTGTTGAATACTGTTGTATTTCCCCTAAGAAACTGTTTTTCTCCCCCCAGGATATGGGATGCTTAGATATCTTTCCTGACTTTCCCCTCTCCCCCTATCCCGTTGGCCAGGGGCCAAAAATCCCCTCCTTAAGATAAGCCCTTATAAGACCCTGTATTTCCTTGTTCACCCTCTTTCCCGCATGGACCACCACGAATAAAGAGGTTCAGACATCTCTCGGGGAGAGCATCCTCTGGTAATCCCGGTCCTACCTCTGAGACATTTCCCCCCTAAGCCTCATAGGGATCTGAGCTGGCCTAGAGTCTTGAGCGGCTGCTGGGGGGAATAATCTCAGAATACTACATAAATGGTTATCTGTTGATTGAAGTCCTCTTTCTAGATAAGTAAAAAGGGAGTTCAGAATTCTCCTCAGTCTAGGGAGAGCAATATATCCAGGTCTGGATAAGAGTATCCTTTGCTCATCTTCTAGAATAGAAATAACCCCTTTTTGGGATGGTTAGTCCTGGCAGTGTCCTTCAGAACCGGTCAGATCTGCATCCATGGTCTCAGGCAAGAGAGCATTCCCATACCAGTCAGTTTCATCTTCATACCCTAAAGGATGTGGGCAGGAATTAAGCAGCTAAAGCTCTTAAAGTAGAAAAATTTTACATAAGTTCACAATTTTGGACCACAAATGTGGTTGTGCAGATAAACAGTATAAACTTAATAAAGTTGACTATTTCTCTTTTCTTTCTTTAGGTTTTACACTTGGATACCAAAATTCTTCTTCAGTTGTGTTTTAGACTCTCATGTGATCTTCTGGATCTGACCATGACTTTATTTTGCCAGACTGGCTTCTGCAGCAGAAAAAAAAAACTACTTGCTGGTTAACCAGTTTATAGTTTTTTTTTGATATAACTCATATAAGCATAGATTATTTATTCTTTGAATTTTTATTTTATATTTTTGCATGTTTATGATTTGCAAAGAAAACATCTTTTGGAAAATCGGTTAATACCAGCAAAGTAATTCTGCTTCATCTGAGAAAAAAAACCTTTTTGTACAAAAAAACTACAAAATATTCTTCTGCCAGAGCAGTCAGGCTTTCCAGGGCTTGACCCTTCTTTCCTCCAGTGTGATGATAAGGAAGGGAGAGCACTTTACACAAGGTATTTGAGAGCAAAGGCCAGCTGCTTGTAACTAGTCAGACCTGACTCCTCATTCTCAGGGCACTCTACTAGGGCAGCTGTGAAAGAAGTGCAAGGAGAAGTGTGATTACAGATAACTAGAGCTAGTTTTATTTGAGTCAGTTCAGCCAATTCAAGCTGAATGACCTGAAAAGGGTGGCGTCAAAATGTGATCACATCTTTTTGTTGCCACTCAGATGTCTTTTCTGCCATTCAGAAGAAATTTATGTGACTGAACCAATGATAGCATACACTAAAATAGTCATGGTTGTTGTGGAGTTGAGTGTAATAACTATTGTTAAAACTCTGTTACTAGGAGCAGCTGTTCACCTGTCATTGAATGCATAGCTTAAATACTGTTCACTTGCAGGAAAAAGCTCAAGTTATACTATTTATGTTTTCAATATTTAAAACAACATGGATTAAAAAAAATCAAACAAAAAAGTACTACTCCTTTACATTTACATTTACATATTTTAAAATTAAGCATTGTTTTTTAATTACTTTTTCTTCTATGAAGAATGTGGTTTGAACAAAAAAATAAGCAATTTCTTTTTTCAAGAAGTCACAGAACCACAGAAAGAGCTGAGTTGGAAGGCATCCACAAGGATTATTGAGTCCAACTCCTGACCCTGCACAGCACCATCCTCAAGAGTCAGGCCACATGCCCGAATGCATTGTCCAAGTGTGTCTTGAGCTCTGTCAGGCTGCTGCTGTGTTCCCTGTGGAACACTTCCACAGGGAGCCTGTTCCACTGCCCAAACACCCTCTGGGTGAATAACATTTTCCTGATATCCAACTTAAACCTTTCCCAACAAATCTTTAGGCCATTTGCATGGGTCCTGTCACTGATTGCTATAGAAATCAGTGTCTGCCCCTCCTCTTCTCCTCTCAAAGTATTTGCAGACTGCAATGAGGTCTCCCCTCAGTCTCCTCCAGTCTGAACAGACCAAGTGACCTCAGCCACTTCTCATATGGCTTCCCCTCAAGGCCCTTCACAATCTTTGTTTTTCTCTGGACACTCTTTCATAGCTTCATACCTTATGTTTTGTAGATCAAAACTGCACAAAGCACTTGAGGTCACACCAATGCAGAGTCATTTAAACTTACTGCTTATTCATGAACTTCGATGGATGTTGAACCCAAATCCAACCTAAATAATTCTGGGATTTCAGAATGCACAATACATACAGAAAGAAATTTCAAATCAGTTTGAAAATCTCTCTCTCTAAGTTTAGGAATTAGTTCTTCTGAATTTGGGTATCTAAACACTTAGCTGTATTTTGTGATGCATCCCATTGATTGTGACATTCTGGCTGAAGCCCATTTTATTCAAGGATGGTAAACAAAGAGGATTAGATTTCTTGCACTTATTTCAAGGGCAAGCCAATCAATCCAAGATGCATGTGCTATCTATCCGTTTGGAACTTGTTTAGCTGTAATAAATTAAGAAATTATTTTTTCTTTTCATGAGACCATTTGACAAAGTTTTATAGCTCTCTACATTGCAATTCTTTCAGTAAGTTTGTCCCTGAGGAGTGCTAAGTGACAATGACTAAGTGAGACAAATTAGTCACACTGAGAAGTACTGGAAATTTTTGCAAATACACGTCAGGAATCAACTATTCCCTTCCAACCTCTGTCCCATTCTAAAAACTATCACGATGACCAGAAAAGAAACTGCCACCCAATAATCTGATTGTTTGGCTTTTTATATTCCTGAGACATGGAACTAAAACATTTAAGTGTTTTTCTAGTTTCTGTGTTTCTAATGTGCCAGACTGCTCTCCAAATACATATAGGATTCTCTATGTGCTCATGGCTTCAACACACAGTATACAATATTTATTTCAAATATACTGAGAAATACCAGGGGTAACAGAGCATTTCTGTTTAATTAACATATTTTGACACTATTTTAGGTATAAATAGTTCATAAATCCCCAGTAGAAGAAGTGTCAAAATGTGTTAACTCCATCTGCTAGCACTCTATAGAGTCTCAAATCTAATATGGCACATGAAAAACACGGAAACAGCTTCAGGTCACCTAGGGAGCTTACAAAAGACAGGTTTGTCACACACTAGGAATGTATACAGGAATGAATTTCAAATCTACATATCAAGATATGAAACTTTCAACTTTTTTGAAACTCCTGTGGAGTCATCTTTCTAAAAACTAGATGAAGGGAGGGAAGAGATAGGAAATTTATTGAGTAAAACTGTATATTGTAAAATGTTTGAAGTAACAAAACATTTAGCTCAGCATGTCTGCTCATTATATAAAATGTTTTTAAAAGGAAATAAAAATACAGATCAAGAAAAAAAATGAGGCATGAAGCCAAACCTTAGGTTTATTACAGTCAAAAAACACACTAAGATTTTTTTTTAAAAATAGAATGGACAATAGAACATGGATGATACTTCTGTCACAAACAGCTTCAGCCAAGACATGAACAACAGTCCAGGTAAGATTTTGAGCTCTGATATACAGACATGTAAAGTAGAACAGACTCGGCATGATCTAGTTACCTGAACTCCACTCGAAGGTGATAGAGATGAGGTATAAACATTTAATAGAGGCTAGGGAGCTGTTTAACTTACCTGAAAGCAAGCAATCACATTTTGTCACCTTGCATTCTCTCTATGTCTTTGACTTGACAAAAGCAAACTTGGACAGTTTGCTTACATGTACACATCTAGACATACCTAAAGCAAGCATATGCTGCATGCTTAATTGCAATGATGACTTTGACCATGCTGCTGCCTTTTTCCTCCTGTCTTTTTTAGTGTGATCATATATTTTTTCTTTCCTTTCTCTCACATTTTTTGTATATTGAGAAAAAACCCAAACAACTGACTTACTAAGTCAGATTTTGCAGCACGTTTGTTTACCTCTTAGTCAAACTACAACAAAGACAAGTGTCTTAAACAGGTGTGGCAACAGGAACCTCTCCATATTCAAAAGTCTGGCAAGATGATGGACCCACACTCTAACTGTTCTGCAGGAAAGCTGTTAGCAGGATTCAGCACTGAAACAAAATGCAACTTCTATCTTTGACTATCTGAACTCTCTTTATACCAAATCTCAGTGTCCAACTACCTATGATAGTACCACAATAATATATTTTTGGTGCACGGGATACTATATTCAATCTAACGCTCAAAATCAGTTATATCATGTACCAATATATAATAAATTTGAGGGCCCAGAGCACCAGCGTCAGTGTTCTAGCTAAATCAGAACTCAAGAACTTTTAATGGCACTAACTACTCCATAAACAGAGGAGGAAACCTGCAGGAATCTAAATTTTTCAAGTCATGTTCCCTTTAGACTTTCTCAGTATCCACCAGTTCCAATGAACTCCATGTCCTGGATCATTTCACTCCCATATCAGAGATGGAAGTTATCAAGGGCAAACAGCAGTTTGTACAGCAGTTTCTGGGCACATCTTAGGGACTTTTGAGAATAACTTTTGGGACCATCAGACTCCTGGAGGAATCTCAGAAAAGGATGTAGTCATAGGAGGCTGAGACTTCTAGAAAAACTAGTTGCTCTTAAAGAACTGACTTCTCTTGATCAAAAAGGTGCTTTGAGATTTTTTCCAACCTGACACTTGATTAGGCAGGGTCAAACATCTGTTTAGTACATGCTGGGAAGAGACTTAGGGAACAGCAAAGAAATGGTCAGTACCCTGGTAACAGATGATGGGATGGGAGCTCAACCTGAGCAAGTTGACTCTTAACCACACAGCAGCTCTAGGGCAAAGACACAAGGGACTGCAGTGGATAAGTCTTTTGTGGAGGGTGGAGAGATGGAAGCCCCAGTCTGCCATGAGTCCTGTACCCAGCTCTGGGGTTCCCAGTATAAGAAAGGAATGGCTCTGTTAGAGCAGGTGCAGAGAAGGCCATAAAAATAATGAGATGGATGGAGTGCCGCTTCTATGCAGAAAGGCTTAATGAGCTGTGTTTGTTCAGCCTGGAGAAGGGAAAGCAACAGAGACCATTGCCGCTTTTCAGTGTGTAGGGTGGAACAATAGAGACTTTTCTATTCCATACTAAAAGGAGAAGGGAAGATGGTTTTAAATCAAAAGACTGGATTTAGACTGGAGATAAGGAAGAAACCTTTTGTGATGAGCCTGGTGAGACATTGGAATGGGCTACCCACAGAATTTGTGACCCATCCGTGCAAGCCGGAACAAGATGATCTTTGAAGATCTCTTCCAACTCAAATCATGATTCTACTACCCCCTGCTGCTATTCTGTATGAGGATCATCAGTGCAGCTACAGGAGACCAGGGATGGATGGATTACATGTGGCAACATGGGCCTGAGGATGAGGGCCAAGCTTATGAAAGATCCAATGGTTTTATTCTGTTCTACCAGTCACTAACCCCTCAATCCCTGTAAAAGTGATGGAATAAATAATTCAGGAAACCATTTCCAAAATTCTTAAGGACAAGAAAGTGACTAGGGGTGACAACCATAGATTTATGAAGGGATAATTTCACCTAGCCAACCTCAAAGCCTTCTGCAATAGAAGAACTACATATATGAGTGTTAATCAACGTTATCAACACATCTAGTACTTAGGTAAGCTTTTTTTCCCCAGATATGTTTATGCAGCACCAAAAAAAAGTATCAAAAATGCCTTGTGCTGTGTTTTTTACCATTTTAAATAACAAAAAATTGCATGCAATACAGTGTGAGGAAACAATCACAGTGTCACTTTGCAACACGATACAAGAAAGGAAACTCCTTCCTTACACATTTGATGATATTTTTTATAATCCAGATGCATTCTTGTACAACATATTGTCATCTTAATTTTGCATCTGTGACAACATCTGAGTCACTTCTGTCCTTTTCCCCAAGGGAAAAGAATTAGAGAAGCAAAGATTTAAGAAGAATTAAAAAAACAATATAAAGATAAGTGAACATTTCTTACTGGAAAAATAAACAGGAGACTGTCTGGGAACACTCAAGTTAGCATCAAATACTAGGAAGAGCCTCTCTCTTACATTAGCATTGTGTTTCTGAAGGGCACCACAGGGCGAGGATGAGCTGTTCTTATTAGGACTAGCTTTAATAAGACATCATTACTCTTATTCCAACATTTCACCCAAGAGGCAAGGTTAAAACCCCTAGAGAGGGCTTTGCAAAAATGTTTTTGAAGAATGATTGTTAAATCAAGTGCTGATAGAAGATGGAGGAGGCTTAAGAGGAAGCTGAATGACATAAAAACCCCCTTTCAGTAGGGTGCAGAGGATCAAGAAAATAGTAATTGAATCATAGGTATTGCTTGACCAGGATTAATTTGTTGAGTTCAAAAGCAGAGAGAAGTTGGTTAAGAACTCAATTTTTCTGGGTCTATTTTCTCTCACAGCTTTTGTGATGGTATCATTCTTGGTCAAAAGAAAGAATAATATTGAATTGTCACACTTGACATTACTATTCTTTATTTTGCATTCATTTCTGAATATTTCCTTTGCTATAGAAAGCCTTATTGATTTTTATTGTGTCTTTTTTTTCCAAGAGTTTTATACTTTAAGGTGTTAACTAGATATTTTATATACGTATTTATAGGAGTAAATGAAAATCGCATAAATAGACACATTTTTCTGGAAGTACTTTGATAATTTTAATGAGTTCTTAATTATAATTTTAAAAAAAATATGCAAAAAGTAAAAATAAGCCAGCAAGTAAGTAGGTAAACAAATAAACAAGCAAACTGTAAAAACCTAAGACCTGTGAGCTCTGGTAAAGGAACCTTCCTGATGATGGTCTGAATCTTCCTAAAGTTCATTTTTGGGCTTTGATTCACATGCTTAATGATATCCTTATACTGTTTTTAAAACCATATGAGCTATTCAAATTACTTAATTGTAGAAAGGAATCCCTCTACACTGTACTATGGAGAGATTGAACTTAAATTTCCTGTTTGTTAAATAAAATTAGTACTACTTGAAAATCGTAGCATAACTTACAGTGTTTGGAATATAGTTTTGCAATCACTTTTCCATTAGATATGTAAGTCTAAAATCTATAAAGAAGTTACTAAATATTGTTATTGAAGCAAGTTAGAAAAATAAGGTAAGAATTGTATAATATTTTGACTGAGTTATGAAAACACAGAGTGACTATTGTTAATGAAATAATGGCTACATTATGCCCTATAGTGACGTGTATAGTGACTATATGCATAAACAGACTGCAAGCAATGTATTTAGCTCTTCTATAACCTTTAGATTGTGAGAAAGCTTTCATCTCAAACAGGACAAATCCATCAATATATAACATTGGAACATGCTTCAAAATTAATTTGTACTTTATTCCTTCTTTGATACAGGAAAAATTATTATGGTGTCATTCCATAATGAAAGGTAATTTACAGATACACAATATAGCATCCATGATTCAGTAAGCAGTAATTATTTTTCACGGATTTTCTCACTGTCAAATTATCACAATCTTTCTGCATTTTTTAAAGGTAGGAAAAGCCAAAACCTAAATACATGTTCAATCAGTTTGGCTTTTTTTTCTATTATTATTTATATTTTGGTTGAATAGGGTTCATAGGTACTATCAGAACAAACCACATATATAATGTTCCTATTTAATGTATCGTAGGTAGGTAAAGAACTCGAACATAATTCACCCAAACTTCTTGTAAATGAGTAACATAATAGAGTAAACTGAGGACTAAATATCTTTTGGAGAGTTCTTAGGTTGCTTTGGGCTATATAGTTCTGCTTTCTATCTGTACAGTAAAACGGCAGTGAAAGCACTAGCATCTATCAGAGAATTTTCTGGAGAAGAAAGGTTTTCATCACCTTCAGGTGTTCAGTATGATAATAGGAGCCATGCAAAGGAAGTACTGTTGTCCCATTTTAAATAAAGTCTTTCAAATCCTCTGAGCAGATGTTGAACTCTAAGCATCTACATAAGTTCATCACTACTATGGAAGGCAAGTTAATGTCTTCAGTAATTTTAATTTCTACAGGACTGAACCTCAACAGAAGTTCCTGGCATAAACAGAAGATGTAAGCAAATATTTTTTATGAAATTGAATGAAAGCTATCCCCTTTTGGATTCAAAATTCCCTAAATTCCTATACTTGAAGACTTGTAATTATCATGTCATAACTGACATTCTATAAGAGAGATTCTTCTGATATTCCTGAGCTTTCCTTTTCTGATTATCCATCTGTGTTTCAATCTTTCTGAAAATGAAATTCAGTTGCAAGATGAAAGCTGTTAATGGATTTGAACAAATGGGGAAAAATGTGACAATATGGTAAATATGAGCTCCCTTTCATTCCTGAACAATAATATCCTACCTAAGCATGAAGAAAACTTATGACTCTTATGACTGTCATATGGCACATTTGTGACATTATTTATAAAGACAGCTTCAGAAAGATGACTCATAGCTAGAGTTGACAAAGTATTAGCATACATTATTGCCTTCTCTTTTCATGGTTGTGTGTGTAAAGTAAAGCAGTTTTATGATGAAAATGTTAGTCATGACTGTAAACCCTTTTGAAAACTTACACTGTACTTGACTTTCCTTTTGTTCACTAGTTCAACAATCATTTCATTCTTTCATTATTTATTTCTCCAATTCTTATTTTCTTTTCATGAAACAATTTCTGTGCTGTATTTATGCCTAAAGAGAATTTAATGCCATTGAAATGATCAAAAAATGTCACATCATAAAATGAAAAGCATGTGTTGTAGCAAGCACCCACTGCTGTCTATATTGCCAAACGTAGACTGGTGACTGCTACCATGGCTGGATCAGATTTATTTAGGCTCTGAAATGTAAATGGCAGATAGAATATACTTCTAGTTTGAATTCTCTGTTTGCATAAAGTTATGGAGCCATCTTGTTTTTATTTTTTGGAGGGAAAAAAAAAACAAACTTCGAGATGAGTTGCCCAAACAGAAACCTACTGCAATAGCAGATGAGTGATTATGTAGTGATTTGCAGCATAATTATTTATGAGAGACTGAACGGTTTATCTTGCTGTCTTGATATCAGTAAACTGTTTTGCATAGTCTCCTATCCTTTTGCCCATTTTAATAAACTTAAACTTTTTCCAGCCTCCTTAACTGTAAGTCCTAGATTGTTTACCGTATATTAAATTAAAAAAAAAGATAAATAGAGTACATCTTGGTATTTACAAAGGAAATCAGCAGGAGTTACTATATTTTTGACTGCAAAGAGGTGCATAAAAATGAATATTTAATAGGATGTCCACTTAGGATACTCTAAACATCGTTACTGGCACTCATCCAGCTAAGAAAAACAGAAGGGGGAGGAAACTACACACTGCTTATTTTAATTAGGTGAAATTATGTGGTTCAATAAAGCATGACAGCCTGCATAATGAAAGAAGAGCCCCATGTTTATGAGAGAATTATTGATGACAAAAATGTTGGCAGCATGCATGTTTTACTGAGACAGTTGAAAACCATTTTATTATCTTTTCATTCATAATTTCCTGGAACATGCTTCAGTGTGTAAACTGATAACACGACCATGTGGTGGAGGAACCTTTTACTATTTTTTATAATAATGAACAAGGCCATTTTTCTTCTTCACTTCAGAACTAAATGTTGTTGACCCTTTCATAGGCTGATGTAGAACATGATAGAAACAAACACAAAAAGGCAGAAGAATATTTATCTTGAGAGGTGTTTATTCTGTGATCTGGGATAAAGCACATTCCTTGAAGGCAGGAAAGAGGAATTTTAAATGTGAGACATGAAGGCTGGATTCTGATCAGCACAATAAAGTGCAATTCTCACACTTCATAGATAATAGTTGCCTGGCTATAATTTAGAACAGAACTAGAATATGTATTCTGCTTTCTGTATTTCTACAAAATTTGACAGAAAGCTAACAAAATTTTACATGGAAAACAGATGCTGTCTTGGAAAAATTAACTTCTAATTTTTTTTAAAAAGCGATGTTAGAGCTTTTCTGGGGTTTAGGGAAGCAGCAGTGCAGGAAGAAAAGTAAAAGCTAACACATGAAATGTGTCATAATATGTCAATTTCTAAACAGGAAATAAATAAAAGTTTTTTTCAAACCATGAGCTAGTAAAAAAAGAAAGAAGAAAAAAATTAACTTTTAAATGCTAAAAAGTAAAAAATACTATAAAAAACCTTCTGTAATTAATATTTTGCCTAAAAATATCCCCTTTGTGTGATATTTCCCTTCACTTAGGAAGAAAAATGAAGAGAATAATGAATATTTCTGGATAAAACTGGCTTCATTATCTTTATATCTGACATTAAGGTGCAATAAGCCTATTTATACTTCTGTAAAGCATTTAAACCCTGATGTCAGGCCACATCCAGCAAAACAAGGTGCAACTCTCCTCTGTCAGTAGACTTGGAGTGAATTTTAATATCATTTCTGTCAAGATCAGCATATGGAGCATGATGCAATAACAAAAATTCTTTTGTTGCTGCAAGAAAACTAATAAAAGTGATTGTTATCTTGAAATATTTTGGTATTATTTCATACATGAATGCATGCACACAGGTGTACCAAGAAAGTGCTCTCCATTTAAAGAAACTTCTACCCAGAGCAACTTTTTATGAAAGATTAACTAAAAAATGAGAGAGGGGAGGCAGAATAAAGAGAGAAGATGATATTTGTAACATCTGCTTTCTTTTAAAATCAGAAGGCAAAGGAAGTTGCATACTCCAAAGTCTGATGCAGGAGTTCATCTGGTCATTTCCTATTGTGGTCTAGATTGAAAGCTACTGGGCCAATATTTTGCAGAAAAGAAATTCTAAATATTTTGCCTGCATGGAGGCAGCTGTAGTAATGGAAAGCAACTACTTTGTATCCCAGGCACCATGATATCCAACTGTTCTGATCTTTACATTCTTGTTTTGCTAATGATTGTATTTTATTTTGCTTTAAATCTAATAGTAATACATTCTTCCAATATTTGTTAGAGTTATGACATAAGACTGTGTGAAAATATAAACTAGAGGGTAAGGCAGATTAATGAAATTACCATTCACAACAGAATTTTGTCACACCTTCATTTAAGAAAAACTATTTAAAGTATTAGTTAAACTAAGACAGTGACTGTCATGACCCATTCACAGGGGACATGATGTTCACATTCACGTACACCAGAACTCATGTTGGGAGCCCTTATACTTTTATTGTATAGTTGCCCTAATTCCAGCCACCAGCCCACTGTTTAGACTGGAAAGGTTTTGGCTAACAAGCCAATACGATGTCTGTGCTTTTCCCATACCAAGCAAAGGAAAAAAAAGGGAGTGAGAGGACAAAGAACATCACTAGTCCTTAAATCCTACTTTAGTCCTGATGCGTGGAGTTGGGACAAAAAATTAGAGGGAAAAAGAGGAAAAAGAACATGAGCAGGCCCAATCTGCTCCCTTTTGTAGTTAACCTGGTGCATGTCTCTTATGTGAACTAGACTTTTCAAACTCGTTTCTTGCTGAAGCACAGACAGACCTCCTCCAGGAAATGAGCTGGCCAGGTGGGACAGAGCACAAGTCTCAAAGCGGAGCAGGAAGTTGCTCAGCATAGCAGTGCCCCAGCTCCAGAGGACCCTCTCCTCTGATCTCCCCCTTCCTGAAGCAATAGTCAGACAATTTTGAGACAAAATATGCTTAGCTCTGGTCCTCTGCAGTGACAATTTCACCTAAGACTGATTAATGCATATTAATACCCTTGTTACACGGGTCAAAATCTTCAGACAAAACATTGTGTTCAAATCATGGTGTTCATTCTTCAGTTTTTGATGTTGAGGATCCATGCCTGTCTTCAGTTCTTATGGAGCTAACCCTGTTCTGTATTTCCAGCAGGATATACAGGCCCAGTAAGTATTAATAAGCTGTTTAAAAAGGTTTTGCCACTGGAGAGTCTTTCCTTGGTTTTGTATACAGCATTTAAATCAAAACAAAAAGTCCTGACCTAAGTTGGGTAGCTAAAAGATGTTCTGCCATCACTAATTTTAATCTTACATTTAAGCACCATAAAGAGTGAGCTTTTGCCAAAGAGAGTGGCTAGCATAGCTAATTGGCTTGAGATTTAAAATTATAACAATAATTGTTGTGTACTTCTTGTGATTAGTTTAATTATCCCCATTTCCTCTGAAAGCCTCAACATTAATTCCCATTGACTGTAATGTTAATTACTGGCAGGGGCAGAGATGCTCAGATGCTGGCTCATGCTGCAAAGTGAAGTAATTGATAACTTCAGCAGACAGTTCCCTGCTTTAAAGAAATAATATCTTAACATGTCACTATTTTCCTTTTTTTCTTTTTCCTTTTTTTTTAAATACAGACAAAATCAAGAATAAGAACACAAAATATTCCTGACACCAGTAAGAAAAGTGCTGAAAATATGTTTTAGCAGGCCTTTTTTGGGTGGGAGAATGGGGCACAATTAAAGGAAGATAATTGCAGCCCAGATAATTTCATTTTGACTTGCTACTCCATTACATTCCTTATACCCTGTCACAGGCATTTGTTTCTCATCCTGACCTCAGCACTGACCAGAGCAGCAGAAAGAATCTCGCAGGTTCAGCAGGGCTGCTATTGTTGAATATCCTGCTGTCTCCCAGAGGGAGAGGTGTTCATTTGAGATTTTAGAGAACAAGAGCCTTTTCATAACCTCAATTACCACAAGGTCAATCTGCAACTGAGCGTTCAAGTGGTACTTAGATTGCCTGGTAAGCAGCTGTGGCCCAAGAGCAATGCTGAAACAAAGCTAAACTGTCGTTAGTGTCTACCTGTTAACAGCAGAAGCAAAAGAGAATCTTTCTGATAATTTGCTTTTTTGAGGAGCCAGGATTTGATTCTCAAACAAGTGAAGCCTTCTCAAGATTAAACATTCATTTGTAATTCATAACAAATGTCTCTGTTTCCCTCCATCCTTCAGTCACATAAACATATGCATGCATGTGTGTATATGTGTACATGTGCATAGATACATGCACTATATACAAAGCATTTTTCTCTAGGCAACAACTTCTATATATTACAAAATTTCAAAACCATTATGCATGCGTTCTGCTAGCAATGAATTTATATTACTTTTTTTGTGATAAATATATTTATGCTCTGACATGAGATTCATGCATAAGAATTGAAAATTACTGAGAAGGTGATAGCAATCTGTCAATTGATTGCGAATCCTTTAATCCCTTCAACTTTTATTCTTTCTGTAAGGTCTCACTGTAGGTCAAAGTACAGTAGGAAAAACAGAATTACAGTGTGATGAATACAGCAATTCAACTACATTAGAAACCAATGTTCAGCATAGCAATGCCCAAACTGGAATGTTCTAAATCAAAACCCCAAAATGAAACCAAATGGCCTGACTTAATGACTATTACATATTATGGTAAGGCCCTAAATATGTTGTAGTCACTGCAGTTTGAACGCTTGTGATGTATTAGAAACATACATATTTAAGCAATAGCAATATGCCAGCTCTCTTTGATCTTCCTTCACAACTCTAAGCTCTTGCTGACAGTTACTTAAGGCTGACAATATTCCAAAAAAAACCCCAATCATTATTGCATACAGAGATTGTATTCTATTGTTATTATATTTTGCTTTTTTTTTGTTTCTGAAAGAAGATTTCCCGGTACCTCTTTAAAAAAGCTAGAAGATAAATAGATGAAACCTCTAATTTTGTCAAGGATTAAACAAGTAAAAAGTACCCTCTGCTGCCTGTACTTCATTTAACCATAGCTTTTACTGAAACTCAAAGGTTTATCGGTTTATCTCACCTAACTTTAATCATCTATGGAGTAGAAATCTGCACCTGCAAAAGATATTGAGAGTTCTTTTGCAGTCAGTGGAGAAAAACAGTCATAACTACAAGATGATTAATCTCATCCTAAAGCCAACATTCAAACCAGGGTAGATTAATCACATTCCAGAAGTTAGTTGAGATGAATCCTAGCTCTACTGACTTGAATAGTAGTTTTGCCACATAATGTGACTCAGAGCTCACATAGTCATGACTTCAAGTGAGGTGTGAACCTGGCTCATGACTGTGAAAGACAGAATGTGAATTTTGTGCTACAGATGCTGAGACTGACTGTGGTTTTAGCTTCTTGCAATCAAATAAATATCACCTATTGACACATAAACCATTGATGTTCCAGAAAACAGTAGAAGATTTAGTGAAACTAATAGAGAATTAAGACGCTGCAGCCATTCCCATGTTACCTTCAAAATTTCCTAGCTACCTTCTCTTTTTCTATCTGTTAAAGTTTCTCTTTGAGAAATTTAGCCATTAGTTCCTACTTACCCTGACAATAAACCCAGCTTTCTTCCAAAGCCCCGTCTGGTCTAGAAGTTTTGCTGTCTCATAAAGTGTGTGAATGGTAACTTTCTTAGAGTATGGTGAGTGCAGCAATGTATTTCCCCTCCCCTCAAGAGGCTAGTAAATATTTGTCTACTAATTTCTGCTCTTCAGCTGAAAAATAATATTTTCTTATTCTCTGTTCTTTCAGATAGATAGTCCTTGAACTGGTTTTATGACTAACCAATTCTACAATTTTTTTGGTCCACAATATAGGAAAGAATGGAATTTCTTCTGCCTTAGACCCATTAAGCATTTGGTTTGATAAGGTGGTTCTGTGGGAGATTTCCAGCAATTTCAGGACAGCAATTAATCCTGACCATCCACTTCTGAATTAAATAGACTTATTTGAAACATAAGCACAGTCTATCTTTTGACAGAAAAGAGTGAAGGTTTGTTTGATTTTGTTTTTGGTTTTTTTTAATAATGGATACAATTCTTGCTTGCAGGAAAGGATTCTGAGTTTTTCACCTCAGATAAACTGAGGTAAACACCAGATGAAATGCCTATATCCAAGATAAATCAGTTTAAGAGAGAAGCATTTACATCAACACTACCAAATTTATGGGTTTGGGACAGGGATTATGAAACCAGCGATGTTTAGACTGGTTTGCATCCACTGTGCTAGATCCCTCTAAGAATTCTCATCTATGTCCATACAATATGACCCTTGGATTTGCCTCTTCACTTGTTTATGTGTGTCACTCAAATAATGCCATAATCATAAGTTGTCTTTTTTCTGTTAATGTTTTTCAGTTCAAGTTGTTTGTAACAATTCCAAACCTGTAATGCAACTAGACAGTGATATTTGCACACCGTAAAACTCTGTCTTTATATTGCATTTACTGAACTATGGGAGGAAATGATCTCTGGGTTAAATAAGAGGTCAAAGGTTTTTGGGATAGAGCTAGAAGTTACTTCAGAAAACACAGCACTAGAAATTATCTATAAAAAAAACCATATACTATAAAATATGAAGACTCAACCTCCCTGGAATGTTTTGTGCCCAAAACATTAAAGATCTTTCAGATCCTCACTAGATTTTATTTCTTTTCTTTACTTTATTTTTTCAATCTTATTTTAACATTTTGAGATATCAGCAAAATTCTTGAGCAAATTATTGGCTAATGTATGCATTTCAGTCTCTCATTGAATCTGAAACATTTTTCCAGTTTATTATTTTTACAGTTTTAATATTGCTGTGTGGGGGTTTTTGTTTTGTTGGGGTTTTTTTGTTGCTTTTTTTTGTTTGTTTGTTTGTTTTTTTTTAGCTTTCAGACAGGACTATTGAAAAAGATTCTCATTAATTAGTTTTATTGATAACTACTTTGAAATATTTTTCATAGAAATGAGGAGCTTTCCATCAAAGTTACTCAGCTTTACTAAAAAAGAATGAAGAGGGAATATTTGGCAAACAAATTTTGTCTCAGAAGGCAAATTACACAGATGATAATTGCACCAACACTTTTTCTACAGATTCTGTAAAATGCTTAGCAAAGCTCATCTCTGTGCTGAGTATACTAAAATCAAGTGGAACCCCTGGGCACTGCAGAAAATACTGCAGGACACCTGATACCATTCACTGTCGTTTATCTTCTTTAGTGTCGAAACTTTGTAAAACCTGGCAAAACACACACACAAAAAAGAAAAATCAGATAGGGAACTGATAATTGTCAAGGTCAAAAGGACTGTTATTCTTTAAAGCTGTCAGCAAAAATAGCATTTGCAAGCTCAGTTCTTTTTGTTTGGCTTTGGTTTTTTTTTTTAGCTTTACAATTTGACGTTTTAAAAGCCCGTGTCTAGATTTTCAAGTGAATTCTTTCCCCACAGGAATTAGAGCTTTAGTTATCAGTATTGGAGGACAATTATATGTAGAGATGGTCAGCTGGATCAGTTTACTCAAGTTCTAAGTGACTGTTTTTCCATGTTTCCAAAAGTAGGTCATTGATTTTTTTTTCCCCCTCCTGAAGGAGGAAAAAGAGCCTGAGTCTTAGTGTGTGCTAGGAAAGCACTTGGCACATACTGGGACCTGAGAAATCTCAGAAAGTTCACATGGTCTGCAATGAATTCATATTCTGTAACATGCTTGGCAATATCTATCTTTATGAAAGCAATCATCCCTGTGAACTTGATTTTTGCAGTGACTCCTGAACTTGTAATGTATATTTTCTCCTTTTGACACTTGCTCTTGTTTGGTTGGTGGCTAAGCATATCAGCTTTGACATTTTCATAACTCTAAAGGAAACATAGTTCATATACTCACATTTTACAGTCTCTTTCTGCCCCAGATATAAATAAAAAAACAAAGAACTTCCTTTTGGACAGTCACAGATAATCATTTAATGGTCCATAACCATGAGACTCAGATCTATTCCTTAATTCTCAAAAATATATTCTGATTTAAGGAAATACTAGACAGTGAGGTGGCCCCTCAAACAAGTATGATAACCACCAGTTTATAGGAACAAAACCAATTGCTGTCAAGGTAGCTCCATTAGTACCCTGTGGCAGCTGTGATGAGCCAGCATGAGTCTGGGAATTATGGGGACAAAGCACAACAGCAGCATACCCATGCTGTCAAGCCACTCTGTGTTTAAGCCTGTTTGCACCCACTCCTGTATTCATGCTGTAAATTCCAATTTTTATTCTTTCTAATTATTCTGTATAAATTGAATTAAATTGGAAGACTAAATATCTCATCTGAATCTGCTGCATATTTTATGCTTCATGCTATTGCATACTCCAGTCTTTCAGAACCACTCATTCAAAGTCCCCAGGTAAGAAGAGGAAATGAAATATAATTTCTCGTGTATGAATGACAGCCTAGCTCTTATTGCCTTCTTAGGTGATAGTGATGGCACCACAGCTGGCATCTGTTTCTTGCATACAGTGTGGCTTATCAGGCTTATTCTGGGAACATTTACAAGAGCAAGTACATAGACAAGATAGGAAGATAAATATTTGATTTGTAGTTCCCTTGTAGGGACCTTGAACATAAGGCAAGCCATCAATTTTTTAAGCACTGGGAAGACTTCTGGACATGCCAAGAAATATACTTTTTGGATGCTTGGAAAATTTTAATACCAATGATTTAAGGCCCTTAAGTATGCAACAATCAGCAATCAAGTACTTATTGTACCTGGTTTGCACTGTTTTATAACTAAATAGCTGTGATGTACAATAAATCCACCTCTCACATCCTCTCAACTCCTTGCCCGTAAGGTAGGTATAACAAAAATACATTATCTGAGGAATATTCATAGAATCATAGAATTTGAGAACAGGTTGAGTTGAAAGGGACCCAAAAGAATCATCAAGTCTAACTCCTAGCCCTGCACAGGACACCCCAAGGGTCACACCATGTGGCTGAGAACACTGTCCAAATGCTTCTTGAACTCTGGCAGGCTGGTGCTGTGATCTCTTCCCTGGAGAACCTGTTCCAGTGTTACCAGGAATGGTTTTTCACTTGCCTTTGAATGCATAACTTGAATCCTGTTCGCCTGCAGGAATAAAGCTCTATCTATGCTATTTATGTTTTCAATATTTAGAACAACACAGATTAAAACAAATAAATGAGCTAACAAACAAAATTACAACTTCTTTAAAAAAAATTACATTTGAAAATCAAACATTGTTTGTTAATTTTTTTTTCCTGAGGACTGTGGTTTAAATAGATAAGTAAATGACTATTACTTTTTTCAAGAATTCACAGAATCAGAGAAAAAGTTGAGTTGGAAGGGACCCACAAGGATCATCAAGTTCAATTCCTGGCCCTGCACAACACCATCCCCAAGAATCACACCATGTGCCTGAGAACACTGTCCAAATGTGTCTTGAACTCTGTCAGGTTGGTGCTGAGACCACTGCTGCCCTGGGGAGCCTGTTCCAGTTCCCAGCCATCCTCTGGGTGAAGAAACTTTTTTTAATATCCGGCCTAAACCACCCTTGACACAACTTCTGGCCATTTCCATGGGTCCTGTCACTGGTCATGAGAAAGAAGAGATCAGTGTCTGCCCCTCCTCTTCCCCTCATGAAGAAGTTGTAACTGCAGTGAGGTCTCCCATCAGTCTCCTCCAAGATGAACAGTCCAAGTAACCTCAGCTGTTTCTCATATGGCTTCTCCTCTTCACCACCTTTGTTGTTGTCTTTTGGACACTCTCTGATAGCTTAATATCTTACATTGTTTCACCCAAAACTGCACAGCATTCAAGGTGAGGCTGCCCCAGAGCAGAGCAGAGCGGGACAATCCCACTGGTGCTGCTGAGCCTGATACACCCAGGATAGGGTTGGTCCTCCTGGCTCCAGGGCACTGTGGGCTCGTGCTCAATTTGCCACTAACCAGGACTCCCAGGTCCCTTTCCATGGCACTGCTTTCCAGCATCTCATTCCCTACTCTGTTCATACATCCAGGGTTGGCCCATTCCAGGTGCAGAATCCAGCACTTTCCCTTGCTGAACTTCATATGTTTGGTGAGTGCCTGGCCCTCAAATTTATCAAGATCTCTCTGCAGAGCCCCTCTGCATTCAAGGAAGTTATCAGCTCCTCCCAGTTCTGTATTGTCTGCAGACCTGTGAAGTATTCAGTTAACATTCTTGTGGAGATGGGGAGAAAACAATTGTGCAAGTAAATTTATAACTGTAGTAGAAAGCCAGAGTAATAAAAGATGTTGGACATTGCAATTTAAGTAACTATATATAAAGTATGTGAAAACAATTTTTTCTAAATATTTTCAAGGTCTTCACAAATGCTTGCAGCCCATCTATATCACAAGCCCTTTGTGATATGGTATAAATGACTTTTTTTTTTTTTAATGTGCATATTTACACTCACTAAACAAAGAGAAAACACATTTTTTTCAGTTTATTCTATCAGGTTAACCAACATAAGCTATGCACTCAAATTAAATCTTTGCTACCCGAGGGATGACATCTAAGCTGGAGTAAGTACCATTATAATTTAACTAGCAAATGTGGTTTTTTTAATTGTCTAGTACCAACTCTTTCCCACCTGATTAAGGTACAAGAGCCACAGTGTGTTCTGTTTATTTTCATGAGGTGGCAGAGTAGTGATTTGTTCAAAACTGCAACATCCCAGAGCTATCTTGAGAGTGTATATGTGGCCCTTGGTAATTTTTGCAATTGCTTTTGTTTGCCCCATTTGTTTAACTTCAATTGGAATTTTTCCTCCAGGAGTTGTCACTTTTCCAATGAATAGCCAGGACTAAGGTTTTACTTTGTCTGTGTTTTGGAAATTGATGGAAGCTTTACCATATGCAAGCAGACTAAGCATTTGGATACAGTACATTGGCTAGGTGCTTGTTAATTCTTGTTTTCTGGAGCAGTCTGAATGTAGCCACCTTAGCATTTTTGTAAGCAGTATGAAAAGCAGGGAAAAAACCCCAACACTACATACCTTTATGTATATAGATATGTAGAGCTGAGCATGGAAACTAAGTAACAAGATAAAAATAATAATAAAAATTATTGTTATTAAGAATAGTGAAAAAATAACAATAAAAAGTAGTAATGAGAACAGTCTAATAATGGGCAGATTAGAATAATGTGCAGCAATACAGTTTGACTCAAAACTATGTCTCAATCCTTGAATGCTCTCTATATCTTTTTCTTCAGCAAGTATAAAAAGGAAAAAAATATTCCTCCATTCTACCATCTAGACATCTTACCTTAGGGTAAAAAAGGAATGATTAAAAATTTAACTTACTTAAATAGAGTATATTACTGGGTTTTTACATATATATTTGAGACAAATAAAAGTATTTTTTTCTTTCACTGCTCCACTGATAGAAAGAAAAAATAAAAGTTCACTGGTGTTTTATAATGCTTTCCTGTCTCTAGAGATCAGAAAATGAAATATGTATGTTAGTACCATTCAAAGCACCAAAGCAAAAGATCTTTTTTTACTCCATTGTATTTCTATAATTTCTTCCTTTTAAGAAAGAAATAAAGAAATTCAAAATTCAAAAGTTCATGAATTTATAGCTACTGAATATTTTATTTTTTTGCTTCACAATATATTATTCTATGAAAACACAAAGTACTATGTACCTAGAAATCTAAGTTGTAACATTAAACTTCAACTTTGTACAAGTGCAAGTAATTACACTGTGTTCAAGGTAATGATGAGTAATCTGCATTTCCTGGTAAACATTTCCTTTAGAACTGACTTTTTTCTGTCTTTTTTGTATGATTTTTTTCTTTCTTCATCCTTTTTTTTCCCCCAAGGCAAGTTTGGAGTTTGGTGCACATTGTTTCTTTATTTTTGAGTATATAGTTCAAAGTCTCATCAAAAGAATTAGTGTGACACACTAATGCTGCCATATGGTGGCATGAATGTCATCTCTTAGAAAGGACATTTTCACCACAGAAAAATTAGGAAAGTACTCGTTTGCTGTACTATAACTGTTGTTTTACTCTGTTGGACTGAGAAGAGCAAGAGTTAAATTATCTGTGTGGAGACTGGATGATTTGTTGCTATGATGTGCTTGGGTCAGGCTCCTCATTGAGGGGAGCTGCAACGACTTTGTTTCATACACAGTAATGACTCTGGAGCAACTATTTTATTGCCTAGAAAAGTGAACAATGAGGCCTCTGGGAACCAACTCAACCTGGCCTTAGCTCACTAATAGAGCTGAGAACAGCTTAAATTAGTGCAATCATAATTTGCATGATTTTTCTTCTGTAACTTTTATTACATAAAATTCTCCTGTGAATGAGCTAGCAAAAACCCCACTGGACAGTGCAAGAAGAGAGAGATAGAGGGAATATCTAATTTCCTTGCAGTTTTAGAAGCAATCAATTTTATGCAAAAGAAAATGTAGTTTGTCCTAGTTGTTCCTACAGCTGCAAAAATTCTAGAACCCAAACAGGAATAACATTTTAAATGAAATCTAGAATGACAGAGATCTATATGACAGTTTTAATTAATATTACAGTCTTTTTCCACTACTAATGTTTCTTGAAAATATATAATTTGTGATTTTCCTGCTAGATCACTTCTAATCCATAGCTCAGATTCGTTTGGTCATCACTGTGAAGAAAAGCTGATTACTTCAACAACCTTAGAAACAAGATGCCATGATACAACAAACCTCCACCATCCTTAAGATTTTAAGAACAGTACCCAACATTTCAGGAGACATTATGTAGGGATAGGTGTGATGGCAAAGAAAAGGTTGTGCTGATCATGAAGATTGAGTGCATTACCTTTCTTATTAATTGGACATGTTTCTAGTATAGTAAATTAATATAAATAGTAAGCAGTTGTGGGGAGGTCCCAAATTAGTATGAAAGATATCAACTATTTATGCAACTATAATTTTCCTATTAAGCTAACAACAACCTAGACCATGTTGCCACATTTCAGATTAATTTATTGAGGTGTAAATCTCAGATAACACTGCTGTAAATCTAGTGTAATTCCAGTGAGCACAATGAACTTACTCACAGCTTGCATTAGTGTAACTGGAATTGGAATATGTTCTGTATTGCAATAAGGCACCAATGTGGCAAAATTCATTTTGTCAGAGAAAAGCCTCTTAAGCTATCCACTGAAATTTACTTCAGAGGCCAAATAAGTGTAGACCTGTCTGCCTAATCCCAGGATGGACTAAGTAAATTTATACTGTGCTCTTTTCACAGAGCTGTTCATTGTTAATGGAAAATTCACTTGTGTGTTCTTCTAGGAGACTGCCTAATTCATACACCGTTTAAAACAGAACCACTGCTGATAGGTGTAATTAGTTACATAGCAACCCTTCCTCCTGCTGCTGCAGGAGTGAGACTGCTAGTCCAGCTTCTATAACAAGCATGTACCAATTAGTAAAGCCTGAATCTAGTCCAGTGATATTGAAATGAAAGGTTAACAGTTAAGAAACTGAGTTTGCTTTTTTTTGTTTGATCTTGGAGGTATTACATTTGCAATTAGTTTGCAAAGATAATCTTCAAAAGAATAGTTGTATCTCATCTTGGTCCTTCTAGATTGTGCTGTAAATACATTTTCTGTTTCATAACTGTTTTACTACAGTTATGGGAAAACTGATTACTCAATGACAGAATAACGATCTAGTACAGGACATTAATTTGGAAACATTTATCAAGTCCAGTGGCCTGCTTTATTCTGTCTAATCTTCAAAAGATTTATTCTCCAGCAGAAGAAAAAAATTCTGAGATCTTTGTAGGTAGGTGTTTACAAGATTAGAAATCCAATAAATGTTGCGTTTTTCCTTCTTTCTGTATGAGTATAGAGGTCATTTGCATGTCAATTGTGGAGGGACAAAATCAAGTATTCACATCTATTTCTCAAACAGAAAATCTCTTTTCTTCAGTGAGAAAACATTTTATTTTGTTGGTCCTTTGAGTTGCTTGCTATTCACTTGCTATTTGCTAAATTCGACATGACTTTTCCAAGTATTTGACTTACACTTTTGCATCTATCTACAGTTTACTGTTCAGATATACTCAAAATTTACTTTGTCTTCTGCAACCTCAATTTTCAGTGTTTTCTTTAAGTGATAATGAGGAAATTAAAAATATAAATCAAAAAAAATAGACTGAGGTTTTTAGGCTACCATTCTAACTTCATCTGCAAAATCTTTTCACACCACTTTTGACATAAAATCTAGCTGATACAATTTTTTGCATATAAATTCCAAATACCTTCAAAAACCTAGTTAACAAGTCCTTCTAAATAAAACTTCTTTGTTTTATATAATTAAGTAGCATTTGATCCTAGAGTTAGCAAGGGATGGATGTTTTGAAGATTTTCAGAGGGACCTCATGTGTTCATAAGGCGTCTATTTCAGGCACCCAAGTCAGATGCCTGACATCCCTCTGTGGTCCTTAACAGTTAATGAATGTTAAACTTACACAACCTAGAGCATATGAATCCCTCCAGAATCATGCATAGGTTGGGCACTTGGTCCTCGCAAAGACTGCTTTGCTTTATTTATTTACTACTAGGAAGGTGCATTATTTTCTACTATAAACATAATGGACCTCTCTCCCCCACTGATTTCAAATGCATCTAAAAATCCAAGTCATGCTTTGTGTAATACAAGTTTCTTTGGGAAAAATAATACAAATTATGCAGTGTACGGAGATGAAACTTATTGTGTCTAGCTCACCACATATCGAGGGCTGAAAAGAAAGTTCCCAATGAACAGGAATAAACATGCTTGTGGTAAAACATGCATCAGTCTGGGAATTGAGTAACCTCCCATGGAACTTCCTTGCCATCAGTAAGTTAGAAGATTGAAGTTAATATGATTTCACTCAATTGTGGGTCTTCTGTTTGTTTGTTTTTAGGATTATCCTTTACCTGTTTTAACTCTTACAATTTCAGAGATATAAACTGTGTTTGAAAGAATGCTACCGAGCAGACTCACATGTGTTATGTGGGATATGCACAAAGGGATTACTTGCAAAAAGAACTTGGAAGGTCCTTTGCTAGTTCATAACCAAGCTAGCACATTTCTGTGAACTTCTTCTCAGTTAAAAACAAGGTAGGTGTTATCCTAGTGAACACAGTGATTACAGAAACCAGCTTCCCCTTCCTCGATCTCCACTTTCCCCCTCACCCCTCACAAAAAATCCCCAACCCAAATGAAAACAAACAATCCACTTTCATGTACCAAAACCTGGAATCCTAAAACTGTCATTACAAAAAAGGTAGTATATTTCCTGAAGCCCAGGCAGCTGACACTGGGGTCACTCTTTTTAATCATGGAAAGAGTGGGGAGTGGCTCCCACCTGGAGAGAGAAAGGAAATAGCATTCCTGTCATCCCAGATTGTTTAAGCATGTTGCTGATACAGCAATGTTATTGACAAGCAGCAGCTGTGGAGGGGGCTCTTGTTATTCCTGTATCTCCACTTGCAAAGAATTCCTCAAAGACAGCATTGTAATTTTATAAAAACAAAATATATTATAAAAATTGACTGATCTTGCTTAACATATGAAAGAACTCTCCTTTACATACCAAGCATTTTCTATCTAAATTATGTGAATCATTATGTTTTTTTTTTCTCTACAGATGAAAAAGAGAAATTTTCCTAGAGAAAGGATCAGATTTTGAAATACCTTAGCTTTCTGGAAGCACTTCAGGAAAAGCAAACAACTACCCTTGCAATTGCAAAAGCCTGTAGCCTGTATGGAGAAATACGGCAACCACAAAGAAATTATATCTCTACAGTAGGAAATGAAGAGACAAAAAACAGTGATAGATACAACTGTGTAGAATGCATGGTGAAGCTGATGAATGGGAGAACACAGACAATTTTGGAAGCTCAGGTACAAATAAATTCTGTTCAATCAGTGAATTAAAAACTTGCCACATTGATGAGAACAGTGTACAAGAGCCTAAAGTGACTAAAAGCAGGAAAAAAACCTAAATTCCCTGAGAATCAAACTCTGAGAGGATCAAACATGATAGATGGCAAAGGAGAAGCTATCATGGCTTGCTGTCAGGGAAATTGCTTTAGTTTTGTTTTATTGTGTTTCCTACTTTATTTTGTGCTTTCTTTTCAAAGGCAGAAAATGAGGGGGGGAGCAAAATTAGATTCAGGATAGTTTGGGGAATTTTGAGCCTCTAGTTAATGAACTTTTTCTTTCTGCTTAACCCTATGCTATGTTTTGGCCAGAAATGTTACTCTTCCAGGAATTTCATAAAATAACCATTTACAAATTCTGAATGTCAGTAGAGATTTTGTTTACAATATTAGACAGTGCTAAAAGATGCAAGAACTTGATAAGATACACACTCAGTGAAGATAGGCTCCAAGAATATTTATCTGCTAAAAATGAGATTCAATGTTCAATGTATAGACAATCAGTAGTTTTTCCAAGGTTCTATCCAAATTGGGTGTCTTTCCACAAACATATGCCTTGTATTCCAAAAAAGTGAAACACAGGAAAAACACTTCAAGTAACATTTTTAAATGGTTAAATAAAATTTTCTCAGATGACCTGGTTTTATTTTAGTGGTCTTCTTGTTTTCCTACACAAAATAAAAACGTTAGAACAAAGGTAGGCTGAAAATCTCATGTAAGATGTTTAGGCAAGGCTTTGCTGTGAAACCATATCATTCAGAAAGTGAGAAGAGACTGACCAGAATGGCTTTAGGAGAGCTAAAAAGGAACAGTGAGTAAAACCATTTGTTTAATTAAAAATAGACTCTTAACATTTCTCCATTAAAAAAACACAAAGTAAACTGGACATTCACTTATTTTTGTATGTAACTGATAAAAATGTTTTTGAAAGAAAAGTTTCAGACAAATTTAGTTACAAATATTGCTACAAGTCATGTGTAGGATGAAAAATGTGTTATAGATATTAAAAAAACAGAGCATTGATGACTTTTCCATGAGAATTAAGATATTTCCAGAGATAATATATGGTACGAACAGCTGATGGTTTATGAGAACAATATAGATATATGTCATTTTTATATATAGCTTTCTTGTTCTCTGATTTTTTTTAAGTCTGTATATGTTTATTTTTTAAAATATAAACAAGTTAGTAAACAGATAATCTTATTCTAACAGCAACATCTTGAGTGGGGGAGGGAAGCAACCCCAACCTCCTCTGTGCAAAGTCAGCATGAGTCCATGAGGACAAATGGTTTTACTTATTCACACACTAGTAAAATCCTCCCTGCAGAGCCAGGTTTAGCAGGGTCTAATTTTTGTGTTTTATTTTTGTTTCCCACAGATGTTGAAGATTCTAGAATGAGAAGGGCCCTTACTACTGGGAATTTTAGACAGGCTTTTCTCTATAAAGCATAGTATTAAAACATAAAAGGGAGCAAGACTGTTTCAGCTATTAAAAAAAAAATCAGGAAAAAAAACAGTTTTTGTCTAAAAAAAGCCAAGTACTTAGCAATACTGATAAATAGTTATATCAGTGTTAATACCATACATATTTTCTTCACTTTCTCCTTCTCATTTATGTGGATAAAGTCAGCCAACAACTTGGTGATGTATGCACATTCAGCTCATTTCAGATTTCTCAAGTGCAGCTGTCTGCAGCTGAGCCTTTAATGACCACCTAACCCTGTATTAAATGGAGATAAAAGCATTAATGAAGAGCATAATACTTTTGGGTCAGTTTATATATTTAATTTAGGACACAATCTTACCCTATAAGTCTCGTGGTTTTTGGCATGTAATGGTCAGGAGTACAGGTGACTTGCTAAAGCATGGATATCTGCATTCTAACTTCTGGGTTTGATAAGACAAATCCTGCCCTTGCATTCACCTTCTGGTCACAAAGAATGAGTTGCCTCAATCCAAAGAAACGATTCAGGCAGATGAAAAGGTAAAGACAGCAAAATAGGAAGGCAGTACTACACCAATTCAAAGGAAAACAATATCCATCAAAACAGAGACGGTCACAGAGATGTCTCTGAGTCACCAAAATATATCAACAGAAAAGAAGCAACCAAAGAACTTACTGTATGTTCTCTCTTCACAGGAGAACATACAGTAAGATAAAGAATTAGAAATAGCATCAGATAGTGGAAGACAGGTATTTTTACAAGACCTGCAAATAAAGCAAACCTATGATCCCAGGGTGCTAATAAAGCAAAAGGAAAAATAGAGGAAAATGAGAAAAATAATGGAAAAATGGTTAAAATAAGAAAAACCGCTAATTACCTGAAATTTGCATGCTTCTATGACATACATAAGACCTGATGAGATGCATCCCAGAACCCTGAGAAAATTAACAGATTTAGTTGCCAAAGCACTCTTCCTCATATTTGAAGAGTCATGGAAATCAGGTGATCTCCCTAGTTACCAGAGAAAAGGAGATATCAAACTCATTTTTAAAAAGGGGGGCCCTGGTAGCTAACTACCACTCGGGTTCACCTCAGTACCTGACAAGATCTTCCAGGAACTTATACTGAAACGTGTGGAAGGCAGGGAGGTGATGAGAGACATACCACAAATATCGCTTCATCAAGGGCAAATCATGTCTGACTAAGCTAGTGGCCTTCTCTGAAAGAATGACTGTATCAGTGGACTAAGGAAGAGCTATCAATTTCATCTCCCTGGAGTTCTGTAAAGCCTTTGATATGTATTCTTACACTGCATTCTTACCTCTAAATAGCAGAGGTACCGGTTTGACCTATGGACTGTTAGAATAAGGTATTTGCTGGATGGCCATGTCCAAAAAGAGTTGCAGTTAATGACTCTAGGACAAAATAGAAACCTGTGATGAGTTGTGTCTCTGAGGAATACATTAATGGATCAAGTTTCCCGGTTTAGGNCTAGGAACCAGTCTTAAAGCTACAGAACACAATATCTAACTCAGACAGAGCAGACGATTTGGGGATAGAAGCATCATACAGTCACCCTAGGACATTAGTATAGACTGGGACCAGTACTGCTTAACTCTTCACCAGTGATATAGACAATGAGACTGAATTCACCCTCTGCTACTTTCTGCATGACACCAAGCTGTGTGGTGCAGTCAATTTGCTACAGGGAAGGAATACGATCCAGAGGGATCCTGACAGGCTTGGGAACTGGGTCCATGGAAACCTTATGAAGTTCAACAAGACCAAGTGTAAGGTGCTACACCTGGGTCAAGGCAGACCCAATATCAATACAGTCAGGGGGACGAATAAACTGATAGCAGCCCTGTGGAGCAAAACGTGGGGATGGATACTGGTGAAAGAAAAATTGGACACAAACCATCAAGGTGCACTTGTAAGTTTGTTTGACCTTTGACCTAGAAGGCCAAACACGTTCTAGGCTGAATAAAAAGAAGGGTGGCCAGTAGGCTAAGTGAGGTGATCTTTCTTTCTTTATTCTGATTTGATGAGAACCCATCTGGAGTATTGTGTCCAGCTCTGGGGTCATCAATACAAGACAGACATGGATCTGATTGAGCAGACACAAAGAAGGACCTTGAAAATCATGAGGGCTTTCTTATGCAGAAAGACTGAGAGAGTCAGAGGTTGTTCTGACTGGAAAAAAGAAGGCTTCATGGAGGCCTTCAGTGTATAAAGGGATTTATAAGAAAGCTGGAGCCTTTTTACCAAGCATGTTGCTTGGGGACAATTGGCAATGGATTTAATCTGAAAGACAATAACTTGGACATAAAAAAAAAAAAGACACTTTTTACAATAAGGAGGGAAATAAAGTAGAAGCGATTGCCCAGAGAAGTTCTGGATACCCCATCCCTGGAAGTGTTCTAGGCCAAGTTGGATGGGGCTTCAAGAAATCTGGTCTAGTGGATGATGTTCTTGCCCATGACAAAGATTTGGACTAGATGATTTTTTGAAAGTTCCCTTCCAACCCCAAAAATTCTTTAATTCTACTGGGATTGAAAGTTTCAGTTAGAAACACAAGTACTCCATAGTTCCTGTGGAACTTAATGTAGTTCCTTTTCTATAAATTCTCTAAGTTATTGGAAATAACATTCATGGTTTTTTTCTTCATATCCAAAAACAGAATTCTCACAAATTTTTAGAGCTAAAACAGACATTTTATTTCTTTCAGTCTCCTCTTACTATGACATCTGTTTCAGAATCACTTCATATTTGTTTCTTCTTTAAGGTCTTAATCACTTGTATTTAGTTTCATAAGTACTTAGAGTGTCTACAAGATTCAGATATTATCAACTGTTACAGATGTGATTAAGTATAGGAATCAGAATAGGAATAAAAGTAAAGGGAAAGAAATACTGTAATATAGATATATCATATTACATCTGTCTAATTGTTTTTACACCAACATCTGAAAAGTCAAATCAATTTTTCAGTATGCTCTGGGAACTTAAGGTCACTTTAACAATACAAATATTTGTAAACACACAAAGTGGGGTTTTTTTGCTTTTACAACCTTGTAGAAGTGAAAATCAGATGAAATATACAGGTATGTGTTTAGTTCATTATTTTCAAAGAAATAAGCACAACAAAATATGTGGATTATAAGGAGGGGCCAGAAGGGGAATCAAGCAAGATGGGAAAACCATAATCCTAACATGAAAAACATACAAATAAAGAGACCTTCATTTTTACACTGGAGGGTCAAACAAACTTGATTTGAATAAAGACTATAAATCAAAGAAATACAGCTTCTATTTTCCCTGGGTCAATCTCAGGTCCTGCAACAGAAGGAAAAATGAAAAGCCATCTCATTGGAACAAATTGTGGGGAAAAATCAAGTAACATGAAGAACTTGAACTTTCATTGGTTTTCAAAACAGTTAGAAAAACCATTAGGCCCCCCAATGTCCTCTCCTCAGCGTGCTTGTTACCACAACAGACCTTACTCTGCAGAACTAAAACAATTGGATGTCCCTGGTTAGAAAAGCATCAATGAAGAAGGCTGAGCTAATCAGGTACACCTTATCATTTGAGCAAGCACAAAAACTTTGTCAATTTTTTGTCAAGTCAAGTCCTGAATCAGGTTTGACATCTCACAAATACATGGATTTGACCATAATCTAAACTTAACTGAGGTTTCAGAGAGTTTGGGAATTTTCTAATTGAACACAGTGAGTTTCTCAGTGTGTCTTCAGTGATATTCAATTAAATGCCTCTCTTGAACTGTTTGTCTCTTGTTGCTTCCTGTTAAGGCCATACTGGGTGACTCGCTGGTTTGGCTAAAGAGCAAAAAATATTTTTAAAGTACTTTTGCCTGAACTATACAAAATTGTTTATTACCTGCATTAGAAAATAAATATTTTCCTTCACTAAAAACAAAGCAAATTATTTTCCATCATGTGGTAGGTGAGACAGTCAAAACACAAAAGTGCTTAATTAAAACTTCCAGAGAGCTTGAGTATCCAGACTTTATTATCTATCAGTCTTGCATACTTACCAGAAGGCTTCACACACCAGCAGCTTGTTATTTAACAGTCTCTATCTTATTTCCCAAAGGCAGTTCTAGGCAGTACTCAGGGTCTGCCCATTTATGCCAGCAGCCAGTCAGTCCTCACTCTTCTCTCAGTTCCCGCTCACTCCATCCTGTCCCTGGTACGAAATCTTACCTTATCTGTCCCTTACACAACCTCCTGTCTCAGGGTCTCCACAGCACAGCAGCAGAATCCAACTAAGCCCCCTCCCAGCCAGCTCACTCTTTATCACACCCATAGCTGGGAGAACAAGGCTGTCCCCACTCTAGGATAATTAACACAGCTGCAATGCATCAGCTGCAAGATTATCTTAAGTACTAACCCTTTTTGTCTCCCCACACTATCTTTATCTATCTTACCACACTGTCATTTTTAGAGAGAAACTAAACAAAAGCATATGAAGGACTAGATTTAGAAAGACTGTGGATTTATCTGCTTTAGATTCTGGAATACTTTTATTTAGGAATATTGTTGGCTTTTTTCCCTGTGACTAAGAGGTATCATTCGACATTTTAGTAAATAACACTTTTGCTACCACCTTCTAGTGTTTCCTGGCTGACGTTAATTTTATTTCCTCTTGGAATGACTTTTTTTAAAATATAGTCATTCAGCTATTAACTAAAGCAGACAAAACAAAAGAATTTGTAATCTGTGGCTGAAAAAAAGGTGATGCGACATTTGTGTTCCAGTACTAATTTGCTTAATTATTTATATAGAGACAGAGACTATCAAGAATCAGAAACAGAGAAAACAATTCTTCTTTACTTGTGAAGTTCATCCATATAATTTTAGATCACAATAGAGTGTGATACAGGACACAGAATCCAATCCTAATGTTTTGTGGGTGATACTAGGTACTAAAGGATGTTTACTAGGATATCATCGAGTTTGATGTGTGCTTCCTTATTGGATAAGAGGCAACCACTGCCAGAATCTAATTTGTGAATCTAATACCTTTTCTTCAACTTTTTAATGTGTATTTCCTTTGTTTTGTTTTCCTTGCAGATATTTTTTGAATTTATTTCAAAAAATAAAAGTGAAAAGTCTCTTTTCATAGCTAATTTGTTATTAAAGAAACAGACAAAAAAAAAGTAATTTTAATTGTAAGAGGAAAATTAGACACTTCTGTTTCTTGCTTTTCATAACTTTCAGTGGGCCAACTTACTTTTTTGATTTCTCATTATTTAAGACATCAACAATATAAAAGAATAGTCTCTCCTAATTTGTGCCAACTGATATCCATTTACCCTTCCAGATAATATATTTTTCCTTATGAAAAACAGTCTTAGCATTTTCTTAACTGTCTTATTTCACATAATCAGCTTTGGAAGCAACCCCTTCCTCAACTTCTTTTCTTCTCTGCTTCCAGTGTGCTTCTTTATGATATCTTTGTGGACTGCAAGACTTCTGATTCTAAAATTCAAGGTATCTGATTTGTATTTTATGTATCTCTCTCTTAATTTTACTGCTGACATAAACTTGAAACAAAATTAGTGCAGGAGAAATGGCACAATGTTCTATACAGTTTTATACAGTTATTACATGAAAAAAAACCACCCAAATCTATACAATGATTTTTTTCTTTTGTCATAGGATATTCAGTACTACTTCCAATAATTTTAGCCTTTATTACTCGAATCGAGAATATCTGAAAAAACAAGAAGAATATAGTAGGATGTTGATTAGTGCAACAATTATAGCTAGAACAAGGCATATTTTCTAAGAAAGAATGCTCCTTCTTCTTTTAGTTATGAAAAAAAACCCTTCATGTCCTGCCACAATCACTTCACCTTAAACACACTTTAGTAAACTAAATGGAAACTGTCAGCTTTAGGTTTTGAAGAACTTTTCAAAATCAGCATAGCTGTCTCAATGTATTTTTTTTTCCTCTTTCCTTGTACTATACTTTCATTTTTCATGGGTACTATATTCAAATTTTCACTCTTCCACATGCTTATATTTTGTAAAGATTCAGTTGTCATCTATCATCCTTAATAAAACAAAAATATCTTTCTAACAGCATTTCTACTGTTCAAATTATTTACATTGGTTGGAGGATGAAACAAACAAACAAACAAAAAAAAGAACTCTCTTTAGCTGACACAAGGGACTTCATGTGTCACGGAATCTCACCAGAAGTCAAAAATATGGAGTCACAGTTGTCTGCCTATAGTTTCATTTTCCCATGTTACTGATCTCTACCTCCCCGCACTTCCTTCCTCTAGAAATATAAATAGTTCTTTCCTTACCTTCTGTCATATTTAAATCTTTATCTTAAAAAAAAATAATTGATATTAGTAATTAATAAAGTTATTCTCATTTGATGCATGAATGTTGGTATTGATTAAATACATATATTGTGACTGATTTGTTGATACTGAATTCAAATGATCATTCAGGAAGTAATTTCTTGAGAAAATCCTTGGGAAGAAACCAAACCTTTTGCTTTTTTAATCACTTACCAACTCATTAATGTAGCATAATGTAGAAAATATACTAGCAACCTGTCATAAGAACAGCTTACCAACCAATAGCAACAGAGCTATACTCATGGTGTCTCATAAAAAAAAGTTTGAAGACAATTGGGATATGAAGAATGCATAGAATAAATTGAATCCTCCTTTTAGTTGGTTTTTGCTGTTGCTGTTTCTGGAGGAAAGAGCAAGGTTTGATTCATAGCACAATAAGAAAAACAGAAGGAAAGTCTTCATGCTGCAGGTGATAACACTTTGAAAAACTGCTCATGATACATACAAAGAAAAATCCCAGTCCTGTGGGTAAAACCTGATTAAGCATTGTTTCTTGAATGCAGTTGAATTGCACTTCATATTCTCCATTAGTATGTTTTCATGGGCAGACTAACAGTTACAGAATCATGAATACACACATTAATGGGCTCACATCTAATTTGCATTAAATAATTGGTTAATTTAAACACACATATCTTTAAAGTTTATATACCTATGATGATTTAGAATCTGAAAATCTGATCTGATTTTCATAATTCAGTCTTTAAAAGCATGAGAGTAGTTGCTGTACTGGAAAATGCTATTTCTGGCCCTGTTTAACATCTTTATTGGTGGCATGGACAGTGGGAAAAAATTTCAGCCCCAGCAAGTTTGCTGATGACTCCAAGCTGTGTGCTGCTCTCTGAAGGGACACAGGAGGGAAAAGACACCATCTAGAGACCTTGACAGGCTTGGGTGGTGGGCCTGTGTGAACCTCATGAGTTTTAACAAGGCCAAGAGCAAGGTCCTACATGTGAGTCAGGCAATCCCAACCACAGATACAGGCTGAGTGGAGAATGGATTGAGAGCAGTGTTGGGGAGAAGGACTTCGGGTTTTGGTGGACAAGAAGTTCAACATGATCCAGCACTGTGTGCTTGCAGCCCAGAAAGCCAAACATACATATCCTGGGCTGCCCAAGTGGGTCCAGCAGGTAAAAGGAAGTGATTCTCCCAACCTGAACTTTGCTCTGGTGAGGCCCCACCAGGAATAGAGCATCCAGGTTCAGGGTCCCCAGCACAAGAAGGGTATGAACCTTGGAGTGAGTCCAGAGGAGGGCCATGATTCTGTGGAGAGGCTGAAGGAGTTGAGATTGTTCAGCCTGGAAAAGGAAAGGCTAGGGAGACCTTCCAGAAATTTTCCAGTACCTAAAGGGGGCTGATGAGAGTTGAAAAGGGATTACATAAACCTATTATAAATTCAGCTACATGAAGGAAAGGTAATGAACATCACGATTAAAGAAAGAATTTCATCCTTTTCCCCAGGGAGTAGGGGTGTGCCTCCTTGAGAGAGCAGCCTGTGATGCCACAGTCAGGAAGGGACATATATTTCCTAGCTGCTGCAGACCATTGTGTCTCCAGCATCCTACATCAAATATGTAAAGTCAAGGAATCAGAAAAAAACTACAATACTGCACTGATGATACTGCTACAGGAAAATTGAAAGCATGGCAGTATTTGAGGAAGGAAGCTGAGCATTATGCTTAAGTCACACCTGCAGAAAAATGGCGGCAATATTCAATAAAAGAACAATAAAAAGAAGCAGGTTAATATACTTTTATCTCAAAAGAATGATAAAGTGCTTTCTAGTTCATTATGAATGAAAAAAATAAAAATCCCAAACATCACCATTGTGATTTCTGGTAGGATTCCCTAAGGACTGGTACCAACCAATGATAGTCACAATTCCCTTCAGTTCTCTGGAAGTAAATTTGAAAAAAACCACTCTTGATAACATTTTCTGATGACACAAATATTGGCAACATGGTAAATTGATGAGCAAGACATAGCAATCACACAGAGTTATTGAAAGTACTTTATAATTCTGACCCACTCAAAGAAATGGCTTTAGCGCAGATAAATGCATAAGTTATGTTTTTTAAGGAATAAGCAAACAGCATCTGGAAAAAAAATAATTCTGACAGCCATCCAGAGCACAAAAAACCAGCCTGAGCTCCCATGATAAATTTGTGACAAAAAGGCGTTTTTCATTTTCATCTTTTGTTGTGTAAGTAAGAAAAATAAGGAAATACTGCTGAAATAGATATCAGGATCTGGAAGTCATTATTGTAAGCATATTTTAAAAGGGATATTGAAAAGACTTACATGAATAAAAAAGAAAAACAAACCCCAAATTTAACATGAATTATTCCAAAGAGGAAAAAAAATACCTTTCCATCAAAAATTTAATAAGCCTAACCCATTTAATTTTACATATATCAGCAGAAAATATAGATGATAGAAATTTTAAGGATAACTGATTTTTTGAGTGGTGCAACAATGTTTCAGCAGCAAAGAGGGATTCTTTGGCTCCTGACATTCTCAGTTCAGGACTGAATATTTTCAAAGACCTAATGTAGCTGAGTACGTGCTACCAAACACTTGCAAAGCTGAGGATATACCAACGCCCACTGGTCCCCTCCAACTTGAAAGTATGGGTTATTAAAAGCCCTAATCCTACTGAGCCAAACTCAAAATATTTGCTGTAAATTTGATGCAAAAAGTAAAAATATACTATGCTATATAACTGCCTCACTAGTTATTTGTATTGAATAGCTTTTACTGCAGGTTGATAAAATGTGCTTTATAAAAGATCAATTATGGGACCACGGTAAGAGCTTTCTCTCTATCATTATTAGGTCCATTCTTTTAATGAAATTTATTTGAAAGAAAAAAACAATACACAGAACTACTCAGCCACTCTTATCTTGTCCTTTTCTTTCTGAATATAAGATTTTTTCTGCTCATTGTAGATGTTATTTGAAATGTATGTCATACAGCTGGTTTTTTTATTATTTGGTATTTTCTTTCAACTTTAGATCTGTTCCTTCTTCCCCTTTTTAATTAAAATGATTTATTAGTGTCTGTAGGCATGTGAAGTTATTTACCAAATATTTATCCACTGAAACAGATTCTAGATCTTATCTTTACATTGTAGAAGTAAATATTACAAATTGCAATATATTAGGCTTTTCTTTTATGGAAAGAATTAATCTAAAAAGAGTAATGTACAGTGGAAATGTGCATGGATCAAAATATGGAATTTATCCACCATAACATTAAGAGCCTCAGTTTTCTTACATTTTTAAAAGCTGGAAAGGAGGCACAACTAGTTGTGAAATATCCTTATGGCATACTGGAGCCTGAAATTCCTTTTGAAACATAGAAATATGAATTATCATTTTATCTCACAAAGCTATTAATTTATAAGTGCCAGTGTTTCCTTCTTCATCGCATTTTAATTGGAAGTAGTGTCTGTTATGATTTCTTCTAAACTAAGTATTCTCAGTAGATGCACAAGGGATCAGTTTCCTCCTGTGATTTCAGATTTGGACTTTTTTTTCTCAGTGTCACCAGACTCAAAGACAATTGCAGATGTGACACGGCTATGGAAACACCATCCTCTCTCAGATGCTGCCATTTATATCTACAGGGCTGAAGGCTTCAAAAGAACTTGATTGGAAAAACTCAGGATCTTTAAGGAATGAAACCATAAGCAGTGGAGTTTTCAAGCCACATAGGTCAACAGAGACACATTTAACGTAAGTTCTTGATTTGGATCTAACCTTGCATTATTTTAGGTGCATCAAAACTCTGTTTCTACTGGAAACAGGCTGAAGTGGGAGGTTTAGAGGCAAAACCCTGGATTTACACATATAAGAAATTTTTCTCAACCTACTTTTTAAGATTTTTTTCTTATAAACATTTCAAGTTATGCATATGTATCTTTGTCCTCTACTTTATCTCCAACTTTCTGCATGCCTTCAGTTATTTAAATGTTGTCTTGTTTCCTCACCCCAAATCTGGACATTGGGAGGGTTCAGTGAGGAAACACAAGAGCCATAAATTCCTAATTCACAAAGGAAGGAGTTACAAGATAACATTCCATACAAATTTTCTCACTTTATTTAGCTATGTGGTACTAAAAAATCAATTATTCTTATGAAAATCCTAGAAAGAAATGTTCTTAAATTAAAAGAAGTTGTGACTGACAAATAAATATCATTCTGAATTAAAACAGAATCTTCAGACACACCAGATGCATGGGATGACTGGTTTTGATGGAAACTTGACATGTTAAGACACCCCAGCATGAGTGCTTTCTTTGTGTCTTTAACCAGATTTTATATGAATATAAATCTCAGTCTGCCACATAGTTTGGGGTGTAAAGTATATGGCACACAGAAGTGTATTACATACAGAAGAAGTAAGTTTCTCCAATACTTTTTGCATTACCTGTTTAACTCCACATTCAAACATATAGTTCTCTTGTTTTTTTGTATGCTGAGAGCAATTGTGCACACATGCATCTAAGCTCCCTGCTGGCATAGCAATAACCTGCAGAGAGACATTTATTTAATGCTACACTGAGCAGATGAAGCACTCTACACATAACAGCTTCTCCTCCTTAGTGTAAACAGGAAAAAAATCTTATAAGTGGTCTATTCACTTCAGAAACTCTTTTTTCTACATTTAGATAGACTGTAACAATTTTCTGTTATAAATGATTTAGATTTCATAAATGGTTCAATACACCTTTACCTCTTCAAAATAAAACAGAAAAAAATGCTTTCATCTATTTTATGCATATGTTGAATATGAGGAAATAGAATAGAATAGAAGAAATAGTGTTTAGGGAACTTTACCCCTCTGTTCCTTTAAGATTTTAGATAAAAGTATATATATATATATATTTTTTTTTAACGTTGTCATGGTTTTGGTTCACCAGTCTGAGTTTCCCGGCCAATGCACCAAATAATGTGGTGAGTTGACTGCTGGCCAAATGCTGGTGCCCTTACTAAAATTATTTACTCATTTTTCTGCTGTGAGGGAAGATTTAGAAGGAGAGCAAAGCAGGATCAAACTTTAAAGGGTATAAAGAATACTTTATTAACAGAATGAAAAAGAAAAATAATTGGAAATCAGAATAAACTTGCAGAACACTTCTCCTTCCCCAAACTCTCTTTTTCTTTCCTACTGACAATGCAAAGAAACAAAACTTGGGACTTTCAGTTTACCACCTCTAGAATAGTCTTTCATCAGTCCACTCAGGGAGAGGAGTCTCTCTTGCTATACCATGGAGAATCCCCGGCAAGAAACAGCTCTTTTGTGACTTCAATGTCACAGTGAAATCAGCTGCCCCAAAAAAGTCCCTCCCCTCCACTTATAGCTTTCTCCACAACTGTTTTCGAGTGGTCAGTCTTCACCTAATGGGCTACACTTTTAAGGATGAGCTGTTCAAAAGCAAGATTCTCTTCATCTATCTCTGAGATAATCTTCATTTCTGGGAACAGGGGTCTTCTTCTTCTCTGGGAGCAAAGGGTCTTCATCACTTTTATGTCTGTTGAAGGTTCTCATTTGGATCACAGCTACTTCAACATCCACTTGCCTCAGAAGTGGTCCCTTTGCTTGTGACTACAATTTGAACCCTCCTTCTCCCCATGTTTTTTTTTCATGAATTACAGGGATATTCTAATGTATAATAGTCAATCACCATGGCCTCACAAAAGAATTTCAGCCCAAGATCATGGCATTTCTTCATTCTTCTCCCATCGGAGATTTTGCTCCTTCTTTACTGACCTTAGTGTGTCTTCATATTGTCCTCTACGTGTCTTCACTCTATCCTTTTCTCTCACTTGAGAGAGGAT
>VWYE01011286.1:120450-148350 GCA_013398995.1 Alaudala cheleensis
AAACAAAAAAAAAAAACCCCAAAAAAACCCAAAACAAAACAAAAAAACCCCAAAACAAGATTATGTGTGATGAAGTTACTTGAACCTCTTAAGGAAGCTGAATTCAGGGTCTCTCTAATTCCTTTATCTACCAAATTAAAATGCACCCAAATTATAAATAAGGTCCAATCTTGGTATGGTATTGAATACCTTTTTAAGGACCATTATGAAGGCTCAGCTTCCATTAAAGTGACTAAAAAAAACTGAGTCCTGGCTCCTTCTTCCTTTTTGTCTGAACAAAATATGGTGCTTGGGTGTATTTCCAGAGATTGTATTTATTTCAATGTATTTTGCAATCTATTTATCATATACTATGGATTTTGTTCATTATTTCTCTGTGTATTTCATAACCTTGTCTATCACAGAGAAAACATTTTCATACCATTTTTTCCTGCTATGATAAAAGACTGAGCGTTTATCAGACTGGTCATTTTACAATGCAGATATTTTTTTCTCCTTTCAGTGTTTGGCAATTTTATTCCTTACAATATGCTCCTGGTACCAGTAGTTTTTTCAGCACACAGTATACAAAATATGTATACATAAACAAAGAATATTTATATCAGCTTTTATGATAAAGGAACAAACTAACTGTTCCTTATTCCAAAAGGAATTGTTTACATGAAAATATGTTTGCAATGACAAAAATATCTGAAATACTTTCAAAGGGCCTAAGCACATCTCTTAGAAATGGCCTTTGCAGAATATTTACTGGTCTAGTGTTAGACACAGTTGTCAACTGGTGGCATTTCACAGTATCACAGAATGGTTGTTGTAAGAAAAGAATCCCTGGAGGTCATCTGGCCCAACCTTCTGTTCAGGGAGAATCAGTTGTCCAGGACCATGTCCCAGCAGCTTCTGAACAGCTCCAAGGATGGACACTCCACAGCCTCTCTGGGCAATCTGTACCACTGCTCCATCATGTTCACAATAAAAAAAAAGTGTTTCCTGATGTTCAGATGGAGCCCTCTGTGATTCACTTTGTACCCATTGGCTCTGGCACTTGGCATCACTGAAATGCACCCTCCCTTCAGGAATTTATGTGTGTTTATAAGACCTCCTCTCAGCTTTGTCTTCTCCAAACTGAAAAGTCACAGCTCTCAATCTGTCATCATAGAAGAGATGCTTCAGTCCTTGCTGGCAATAATCCTCCTAGTGCAGCCCTGAACACCATTAGCATTCTTTGCCACAAAGATGTGTTGTTGACTCATGGTGATACATGGCACATTCCTTGTTTATTTGATGGAGATCTTAATTATTCTGAAAATTCAGAATCATTCATTTGCATTCAATTACTTTAAAATTCTACCAGCTAACTTTGATCTTATTTTTCTAGGTGGAAGTTTGCCTACTGAGGAAGACTGCACTGCATGTCTCTGCAACACTGCTCTCTCTACCTCATTCTTTTCTTGCCTGTTTTCTGGTTCTTTAAGTTGAACACCTCCAACAAGGCATGTATTGTCTCTGTGACTGGGAAATTATACATCAAAAACATCATTTTATGTCTGTTTTCTCAGCACTAGTCATATGCACATGCCACCCCAAGTTACAGGCACTACATCTGTGCCCTGTGGGTACCTGCGACTTGGACTGTCTAAGAGTGGCAGCTCCAGAAGGACTCTGGGGCCTCTACCACTGAGGAAATCAGGGTAAAGAAGGAACAGTGGGATGCCACAGGCATCTATGTGGTACGGCATCTTAGCCTAATCTCACTTTTTCACTCACTGTTTTTCTCTTTTCCCTTCCCTGCCTCTCCTCCTGTTTCTCTCTGCATAACTTTACTGTTAAATAAAATCTGTGGTATTAACTTCTGCATATGGTCTCATTTGCAGCTTAATTCAGGCAGAGACATCTCTTATAATGGATCACAACAGTCTGTAGTTTGTAGTTATAAGCATTGCCTGTGANCACAACAGTGGTTATGCTTCTTTTGTCTGTAGTTATAAGCATTGCCTGTGACATGGTTAAACACATCAGGAAAAAGTTTCTTGGGCTCCTGCTACAGAATATTTTTCAGTAAATAGAAGGGGGATGAGCTCATTCTCATTCATGTGAAGAATGGCTTCCCAAGTTCTATTTGAAAAAAATAATGGAAATAAGACTTTGCATAGCCACTACAAGAAGAGTAAATTTTTTTTTGTCATAGCCAAGATTTTCATGCATTTACTTGCTGAAGCTCAAATCATACTTCCCTCTGTGCATATGTAGTTTCTTTGTGCATGTAGCTTTACTAATGTCACTGGGAACTGTAAATGAAGTGTAAAGATTCAGTACAGTCATAAGTTGCATTTTTAGTTACAAACTTGTCTGAAGGTAGAAAATAAAGCAGACCAGTCTATAAATGCCTTGATATTTATAGGCTTTAAAACCTCATTGGAGGTGGTCTTTGTTGGGCATCTGTGAATTGGTCTGCATGTGAACAAGGATTAGATATGCTAAAGACAAAAGGCTAGTTGCAATGTGCAGATTCCTTCTACTCACCTTTAGTATTGGACTCATGACAGCTTCAGCTGAGTTTTCACCATGTCTAGTCACAATCACAGAGGTCTGTCAATAGAGATCAGGATTGCCTCAACATTATTTAAGCCAAATCCAGCTGCTGGAAATATCATTCACATGACTCTAGAATCTTAGCTGCTTTTCCATCTATGCTTCCAATTCCTTTTTTAAGATCTGGCTCCCAGAAGAAAGGCTGATAATTATTTAATTGAGATAGACATTAAATTGATATCTTCTCTGTCATAATGCAAATATAAAGTTACTTGGAATTTAGTTGTGTGTCATCAGAGGATAATTTCATCTGGATAAGGATTTATTGATAAGGACCTTTAGCTTTCAAATCCAGTTATGAGAATTTTTTGCTTTGGGATGCCATGCTAGCTATGTAACTTTTTATTTTCTATAGGAACACAGCCAGTATGGCTCTTTATCCACTTCTGAAATAATTTCAAATTTCTTTGTCCTAGTAGTGCATGAATCACTTAAAGACAGAACAAATTTTACTTATCTACTTTATTACTACTTTCATCCCCAAGATCAGCTTCTTGTGATTTTTAATACAACAAAACATGATTTCAAAAAACTTAATTCTAGTCTAACAAACTTAATTTTTAAATTCTAGCTACAATCAAAAGCATGAGACTGATGTTTTTACCTCATGGCATCCAAACTTCTAGACTTCATTCTGACTTAACCTGTAATATTAAAGATAGGAAAGAAGACGTTTATTTAAATGACATGTATCCTTTATAAACAGCTTAAATTTTTCTTTTATATATCCAGATATAATGGTCCCTTAGCCTACCTTAGATTAAGAAAGTAATTTATTGTTAAAAAGAGAGTTGATTGATGTATGTTTTACTGAGTTTAAAATCTTAATAGTCATTCATAACAATAGGGTTATATTGATCTCTAATAAGCAGACACACATAATGAAATTCTATTACTTCCTCATTAATGTATTACATTTGTAGCCCAAAATATTTAAGCGTTTATTACTTTTCTTTAATAAAAAGATGACATGCTATCTGCAAAAATAAAAACTGTGCAAAGTATCTCTTCTTTCCTTCTCATTACTTTGGAAGGAATATTAAAAGAAATACTCAAGAAATTAAGAAGAGAGTACATAATACATTTCATATTTCCAAATAATTTAAAGTAACACTTGAAACTGTTCAAAACTCATTTTTTATACCATATACTCTCAGAAACTGTTCCAGGCCACTTTCATGAAATTGTATGTATGAAAAATATTCTGTTAAAATTTTACTTTTAAATGTGTTTACTTCAACTTCTAGATCATTTTGCATTTCACATGGAATTTTTCTTCTTACACAAAACATTACATTTCCAAATGCAAATTTGCAGGTTTGTGACTCAGTTTGACATTACTAGAATTCACACAGTTAAATCCCTATGCTTTACTTTGAAAACTGATACTCTACTATTAAAAGATTTTTGTAATTTTCATATATGAAGTAATTAAATTCTGAATCTAATTTAGGTTTGCAGAGATTTTAGGTTTAATTTCCCCCTCTCTTTGAATAGATTAATAAGTAAATCCTATGCAAAAAAAATATAATTTTTTTTATGTTTCATCTTCTAAAATGTTATAATTCATATTGACTCTATAGTCATGTAATAGCTATGCTGAAGTGCAACTAGTAATGGTAATTTATGTTGTTTTGAGAAAGAAAGTCTTCATCCTGTAATCCTAGAACTCTACTAATAATTGGAAGGATTCTATTTATCTAACAAGAAAAATTACTCTTAATAAATTCAAGATTATAAGATTACTGATATCTTTATTTTACTGATATCTGCTACTTCTCTTTTCTTGTCATACACATGAGCAAGCTGGTGGCAAATCTTATGTTCTACTGCAATATTTTTAGTTTGGTATGGGAATGTTGTCATTAAAAGAACAGGCACTATTATAAATGACAGTCATTTTTAGATTTCAAAAGAACCAAGAACATAGTATTTGGTACTTAGATTCCATCTCCAAGATGAATCAGATGTTGCAGCTATATTTGCAATGCTGTTGACCCACAACTAATAGCCGAAACACAGTCTAATGATAACTTCAACCCAATACTTCAGACACGAGACCTATGAAAAAACAGGTTTTTGAATCTAGTAAGATTTGTGCTGTTGTCACAAGGCTGTTAATTTTTACTGAGTTTACTGTGAATTCACCTAATATTATGACTACCTTGTGATGGTAAGTGAAATATGTGCCTGCAGTCATATTTTACTCTCATTACTCTGTAGAAGAAGGCATGTGTTGTAAATTATTATCTAGGAAATTTTCCTCCCCTGTACATCCTTGGGTAAGAAATTCAGATTCAACTGACTTCAGTTATTTTTTCATATATGTCTAGCACATATTGAAAATATTGAAGCATTGATGAAGAGACAACAGTATATTTTGAGGTGGATATGAATATCATAATCATAGAATCATTTAAGATTAAAAAGACCTCTAAGAGTACTTAGTTCAACCATTAAACTCTCATGGTCAAGTCACCACTAAATCTTGTTCCCAGGTCACACATCCCCACACCGTTAAAATACGTGTAGGTGTGGTAACTTAGCCCTTTCCTTGGGTACCCAATTACAGTGTTGGACAAACTTTTCCATGAAGAAGTCTTTCTTATGTCCAATCTAAACCTCCCGTGGTGCAACCTGGGGGCATTTCATTTTGCTGTTTGGGAGAAGAGACCAACACTCACCTGAATAAAACCTCCTTCCAGGTTGTTGTAGAGAGTGATAAGGTGTACCCTGAGCCTCCTTTTCTCCAGGTTACACAACTCCAGTTCCATCAGCTATTGTCATAAGACTTGGGCTCCAGGCTCTGTGCCAACTCCATTGTGCTTCTCTGGGCTTGCTCCAGCACCTCGATATCTTTCTTGCAGTGAGTGACCCAAAACTGAACAGAGTATTGAAGTTGCAGCCTCAGTAGGCTAAGCACAGGTGGGCAATAAATGCCCTAGTCCTGCTGTCCACACTCTTTCTGGGCAGATTTTCAGTCACTCTTACCCAAGCCCATAGCATTGTGTGGAGTTGTTGTGACTGAAGTGCAGGAACTCAGCACTCCAACTTCTTGAACCTCAAACAAGCATCCTTTGCCCATATATTGATAAAGATACTTTAAAATCTGGCCCCAAGGCTTTGTGACTATGTTTCCCCAGGATCCAGCTAAGGATGGAAATTTTTCTTGGCCTTCCTTTTTTGCTGATACATTGATGGAAACTTGTTTTACTGTTTTCTATGGATATAATCAGATTGCCAATAGTCAGCCCAAGATCCATGTGGGCTTTGACCCTTCAAATTTACTTCCTGCATAATCTCACACATCTTTGTAGTCCTCCTGAGTTTCCTTCCACTTCTTAAAAAGGTCATAAACGCTCTTTTTCCTGCCTTACTTCCAGTCAAAGCTCTCTGTTCAGACAGTCTGGTCTTCTTCTCTGCCAATGCATCTATAGCACATGGGCATGACCTGTTCCCATGGATTTAACATTTCCTTAAATGCCCAGCCTTCCTGGACTCTTTTGCCCTTCAGAACTGCCTCTCAAGGGACACTGTAAATCACCTCCTGAACAGGCTAAGTCTGGCCTTCCGAAGTCCAAGGTGTAAGTTTTGCTGACCTCACCTCCTTACTTCTCTGTGGATGGAACACTCTATTATTTAGTGATTGTCATGATGAAGACAACCTCCAAGTACCATATCATCTACCAGTCCTTTTCTGTTCAGAAACAACAGGTCCAGTGGGGCCTAGTTCCTATCTGACTCACCAGTTGTATGTGTTTCACACATTCCAGGAGCCTTCTAGACTGCTTTTTCTCTGTTGCATTGTATTTCCAGCAGACAACTGGTGAGTTGAAGTCACCCATAAGAAAAAGGGTCAGCGATCATGAGACGTCTTCCAACTGCTTATAGACCATTTTTGCCTGCCTCTTCTTCATGGTTGGGTAGTCTATAACAGACTCCCTCCAGCATGTCTGTGTTGTTGTCTTCCCCCTGATTCTTAACCATAAACACTCAGTACTATCATAACAGTCATATGTTAGCTCCAGACCCAAAACCACTCCCTACCATACAGGACTACCCCACTGCCTCTCCTTCCCTGCCTATCCCTTCTGCAGATTTTACAGCCATCTATTGCTGCTGTCCAGGTGCAGTGCATACCTTTGCACCAGATTTCCACGATGGTAACTGTGTCATAGTTTTCTTACTGCACAATGGCTTCCAGCTCCTCCTGTTTGTTGTCTGAGCTGTGTGCTTTGGTGGAGATGTATTTCAGTTGGGCTACAGTTGCTGCCACCTTTCTGGAGAGAAAAACCCTAAGTTCCGAGATGTGGCCATTCTCAGACTATTTTGAGATAGGATAACCCTTGCGTTTTTGCTGTAGCATGGATATCCATCCAAGGAATGTAACAGTGTAGGATGTCTTCTCTTCACATCATTAACCTGTGCTGCAGGGAGGAAGCAGAGTTCAAAGCTAGTTCTGTGTAATAAGCATATTCCACAAAAAAATCCTGGCATGCAATATGAAACTTCCCAACCAGAACCCATTTTGGAAATTGGTTAATAAGGGACATGGTAGTTCTTCAGCAATATTAAATCATTCATTGTAGCAAAAAATCAACTGGTTCTCTTATATCTTGAAGAGACACTTTCTACCATTTCCTTACAATGCCTGCTAAGATTATCTTCAGCTCTTCAAAACACTCAGCACTTGAAGGTTAACTGCTCTGTTATTCTATCTTCAAATGCATAACTGTCTTTGTGATGTAATAGGTAAATAAATTTCCTTCTAATCACACTTGTTACAGGGACATGGACTGTCCATATTCTGATGAATGGAAGGGTCTTTGTAACTTTCAAGTTCAAAACTCATATGGTAAAATTTTGATGCTGAAGTTCTATAAATATTAGAATTCTGAACATATTCATTTCAAATGTCTGCTACCACTACTGAAATTAAACCTTTTGACACAAAACACAGTAATGTAACTATACCTTATGACAGCTGTTCACATATTTCTCATTTTAAAAGAAGAGAAAACCAGTGCATATTAGGAAAAACAGGCAAGAAAGACAATTTCAATGACTTCAGTATTTTCAATCTCTAATATTTATAGTTTCACTGAACTGTTTCTTCCACATATTAATAAATAATGGAATGTGCAATTTAATTAGCATTTTTAAACTATACTAACTATATACACAAACCATTTCAGTGGTACTCTGGCTATAGGAATCATCTATTAGTAAAACGTCATACCAAGTAAAAGAACTGCGTCTGATATCAGTTGCAACTGTGTTTGTAGACAACACACTCCTCATGGGGGATTCATAAGCAAACAGATATAGCATTTTTTTAGCATTTGTTTCCTTCCCAAAGGCATCCATTTTTCATGTAAGTCACTAAAATTTTTATTACGTGTGTTTTCTGAAACAAAAAAACCATATTATTTCTGAGGTGAATTATCAAAAACATTCTGCGTGCATAAGAATTTTTCATGGCTTATTTTTTTGGTCAAGACAAGCTGGAAAACCTCTTAATTTCCTTTTAAAAACTTTGATTATGCGACCATTACTTTTCCAAGTAAACAAAAATATATCAAACATTTATATATGCAAATACAAAAGCCAAGAATAGGAATGAAATCTACTGCAAAACTTAGTCACAAGACTGAGTAAAACTAACTGGTGGTTTTTTTTTTTTGGCTTTTTAACGAAAAAGTAAATATTGTTATATAAAAAAAAAATAAATTTCCATATCAGATGTTGCCACCAACTTGCTGTCACTGTTTTCTTACTTAACTAATCTGAGTCAGCAGTGAAATAATCCTATTTACACTACTAAAAACTGTTAGAAACAAACAAATGTATATGGAGTGTGTGTGTGTGTACATAAATGTGACTGTGTGTGTACTGGGCAGATGTGTAATGGCAAAGATGAGTAAGAGTAATCCCATAATCACAAATCAGTTTATGCTGCAAGGAACCTCTGGGGAAAACCTATTCCCTTGTTCAAGCATGGAAAACTAGAGCAGGTTACCCAGGATCATTTTCAGTCAACCCTTAAATGTCTTCAGGGATGGAGATTTCACATCGTCTTTAGGCATCCTCTTATAGTGTTTCACAGCTATTAAAAAAATTAAAGTCTTATTTTCTAGTGTCTTTATAAAGTTTGTGCCCTTTGATTGCTCTTTTGCTTTGTGTGGGCCCTACTCACAGGAGCCCAGCTTGTGAGTAGGGCCCACATATATTATACACATATTTATACACATTTCTGAACCTTCTTCAGGAAGGACAGTCCCAGACCAGCAAGGTCCTGTATGCTAAGGACACTTTCCTGTTCAACCATGCAGAAGCCACTCTGGCAGTCCCAAACACACCACTTGAGCTGGGATTGAAGCTGCTTTGCAGCAGGTGGCTCCTGGGAGCTGCCCAGTGCTACACTTGCCTCCCTACACACACCACACCACACAGTCAGAGAGGGTTTATTTGCTTACTGGCAAACTGGTTTCCCACAATAGAATGTCTCAATTCTTACAATATTTTCATTTTGGTGCAAGAACTAAATAACAAAATAACCGTTTGAGCTGTTGCCTCCAAAGAGGGACTCAGAGCAAAGGAAACCCTGGGCTTTTAACAGACTGAAAGAAGCTTGGTGGAGAAAGGCTAGAGGTACTGGTGTATGAAAATTTGGACATAAGCCAGCAATGCCAGTTGCAGTCTAGAAAGCCAACTAGATCCTGGGCTGCATAAAAAGTGGCATGGCTAGCAAGTGGAGGAAAACAACTTTCCACCATACTCTGACCTTCTAAGAACCCACCTGGAGTACTGTAACCAGCTCAGGGGTCTACAGAAGGAGAAAGACACAAACATATTAAGAGAGATGCAGGGAGTGCCATGAAAATCATCAGCAGCACCTCTCCTATGGACACAGTATGAGAGAATTGAGGTTGTTTGTCCTGGAGAAGAAAAGAAGGTGTCCTCTGTGGGGAGACCTCATTATATCAAGGAATGGTAGAATTATAGAATCATAGAATCACAGAATCACATAATGGCCTGGGTTGGAAAGGACCTTGAAGAGCATCTAATTCAAACCTGCTCTCGTTATCAGGAATGTCTTTTGCCAGACCAAGTTGCTCAAAGTCCTATCCAACCTGGCTTTGAACACTTCTAGTGACAAAACATCCACAATTTTTCTGGACAACCTGTTCTACTGCCTCACTACCCTCACAGTAAAGAATGTCTTCCTAATTTCTAATCTGTCCTCTTTTAGTTGGAAGCCTTTCCTCCTTGTGCTTTGACTATATGCCTTTGTTAAAAGTCTCTCTCCAGTTCTCTTGTAGGCCCCCTTAGGAACTTGAATGTTTCTCTAAGGTCTCCCTGGAGCCTTTTCGCCTCCAGGCTGATTAATTGTCTTAGCATATCTCCATAGCAGATTGTGCTCTGTCCCTTTGATGATCTTGGTGATCCTTCTCACTCCAGCAGGTCCATGTCCTTGCTGTGATGGGGAGCCCAGAGGTGGATGTAGCACTCCAGGTGAGGTCTTATGAGAGCAGAGGGACAGAATCACTTTGTTTGCCCTGCTGGCCATGTTGCCTCAGATGCAGCCCAAGATATGATTGGATTTCTGGGCTCTTAGCATGCATTGCTGGATCATCTTAAGCTTTGCATCTGCCAACATTTAGCACCTTAGTACTTGAAGAGGGGCTAGAAAAGTTCAGGACAGACACTTTTTACCAAGTGGGTAGTGGCAGAACGTGGAGCCATGGTTTTAAGCTGCAAGAAGGTCTATTTATGTTGGACATATGAATTGGACATTTTTTACAACAAGAGTGGCAAGACACTGGAGAAAGTGAGCCAGAGAAGTCGTGGATGTCCCATCACTGAAAAATGTCAGGGCCAGGCCTGAATAGGCCTTTGAGTACCTTGATCTAGATGTCTCTGCTACTATTTGAACTTAGAAAATAGACTTTGGATTTATCAAAACCCTGAAAACTGCTTGATAATTTATGGGAGTACTAATGCTAGATTTGATTTTTCTGGTTACATTGCTACCCTAGACTGACAGAAAGTGAAAGTTAAGAAAGAAAAATCTTACTTTAACAAGTAGAACAGAGAAAAATAATAAGCTGCTTCTGAATAATAAATAAAATTATGGTATCAGGATAGCTGATTAACCCATATTATAGGAAATGAGATGAATGTAAAAATGACCCCTGTATGATATCACATGAGGAGGAATAAACAGTTCAGCGCTTTCTTAAAAGTTTTAGTGTTTGGCAAAACATGGTGAGACTGCCTTAAGTTTCAGAGACTTGAGCAGTTTGATAAATACTGCAAAGGGGAAAAAAAATGGACCTGTCAAATTTAACATATCAGGAGCCCTATTAGATCCCAAGAAAGAGGGAAATACATACCTCTCCTGGGTCCATTTATAGCCACAGTATGTTTTACTCTCACAGTATGCTGGCAAGCCTTTTTATATCAACAGTAAATGTGTGTTAACACAAAGGACAAGCTTCCCAAATAAGAAGTGTGAAAGTATCAGAAGTGACAATCTGGAATGCTAATTTTTTTTCTGTTTGTGTTCAAAGGACAGAAATAGCCAAATATCAAAGGTCTTGTTCACCTACATAATGTGCTGAGCATTGGAATTTCTACCATGAAGATTAAGCCTCATTAGAAATACAGAAAGTGGCTGAGGGAGAAAAAGGAAATAATCAAGGCTGAAAATAACATGATTGCTTTTGTTAGTGTTTCAAACTTCTAAATGTGCAAGAGTTGCTATATTCATTTTAGTACTAGAAAAAATTTCTTTGTACTTTCTATGACACAGTATTATATGTGGCATAATATCTACATCTGTAAAAGCTCTGTTAAGAAAACATCTGTGAGGCAAGGTTTATTAGTGCAGAGGTGACACTATTCTTATGCAACTATGTTCCTTTTGGGACCAAACAACTACCTTTTAGGCCAATTAGTTCTGCATCAAGTCGAAGTACCAGCTCAGGTCAGCTCTTCATTATAGGGTTTAAACATGCCTCAAGTCACTACTGAACCTTTCAATGTTTTACCTGATGGCATAAAAAAATGTTTCCTGTTAGCAATTTATTTAAATTGCTGGGATGGAAGGTTTGCTTTGAAAATCTGTTCCATTAGTTCCAGCTAGTCAGAAATACTGAGCGTTTGAATATATGCAAGTCCACACATAGTACAGGTCTATTCCTGCTATTTGTAGCACCCAACAAAATATTATTATATCTGAAGCCAAGACATAGACTACAGAATATGTAGTAGTAAAAAATAATGATTTTGTCATTTTCACAAAAATACATAACCCCTCTGATTAAAAAAATAAGAAGAGTAGAGGCTAAAGCTATCTTTATTTTTTTTTAATTTTTATTTTTATTTTTTCCTTTTCGTCACCACTTATGGGCAGTGTTACAGTCAAGAATCAGCCAAAATACCTGTTGCTTTCAGATGGCAGGACTGAGACCAATACATGACTCAAATTGTCAAAAGCCTTACAAAGATCTGCAGCAGGCCTTTTCCTTCTATTTAAAGTTAATCCAAATCACATCTGAATCTGTGCATGTTATATAAAGGGATTTATGTGTATTTGACTTGAGTTACTACAGTACTGACAATAATGTTCATTAAAGTAGAATATGTATTAGTACTTTGAGTAGTTTTTCCTGGGTTTCTCTCTGGGGATGTGTGGAGTAGTATTGTGAGCTTATGAATATAAAAGCTGTCTGAACATAAACTCAAGCTACTTTAAGAAAAAGCAGTTTAATCATGGCACAGTATATAATATAATGATCCTCTTAGCTAGACTATAATAAGATAAACTTTAATCATAATCAGAGTTGTACTTGAGGGTGCATTTACAGGACATTTTTGCCACAATATTATGCAAAGTTATGAATTTATTTCTCCCTGTGCATGTGATTTGAATAAGGTAGGGAAAATGGTCCTGTGTACTGGGAAAGATCATCTTACTCATGTGGTAAAAGCTCTCTTAAGGCACTTTTGGTATGATCTACACTAGTTCTCAAAGTTAAGCTTCTTCTTTGGGGTTTTTATATAATATTCAGGATTGCAAGAAAAAGAGTTTTCATTAGAAAATTGGTCAAATAATGGAATTGCTAAACTAATAACTATATGAGGTCAGTATTTTTTCTAGTCTTTCTTTTAATTTGCCTCTTTATCACAGAAGTTAAGATGCCTAAGTGTGTAAACTTATTTTAGAATGTTGTAGTACTTCTGAATGATGCTTGATAACTGAGAGGCTATTCTATTAATTAGTAAAAATAAATGATTGTGTAGTTGTCCAAACAATTTTTGCAAAAGTGTCTGAAGACATGATAGCTCTTTCTGATGCCACAGTTTTCAAGTGCTAGCCTTTCTAGAACTGCACCATTGCAAGACAGAGTAGACTGTCTCACAATCTACTTCACAGTAATAACTGGTAACTGAATATGTGAGGTATTTGGATATTTGCAACCCTTTCAGTTTGTAGTTAAGACTTGATAATGAATATTTGCTGATCTTTCATTAATTCAACTTTCAATACTGTTGCTGGTAGGTTTTTTATTTTTCTGATTCTCTTACGTCTTCCATTTATTCTCTGTAAATGTTTAGTGCACTTACTACACTATCAGTAACTAACACTAGATTTACATCATTATAGTACTCTGCTATATCATCCAAGGAAGAAATGTACAAGTGATCTAAGTTTTGGTCACTTCTTTGTTATTGCATCTCTATACTCAAATGATTGAATAATTATCAGGGCAAATATTCAAGCATTTTCAAGTGTTGTTTTTTCCTAGGATAGTTAATTTTCTTCACGGTAGCTGGATAGCTTCATAGTTTGTGTTTTGGATCATTAAGTGTTTTGGATTTGCGCTGAAAATAGCGTTGATAAGACAGGAATGTTTTCACTATTACTGACCAGCACTTGCCCAGAGTCAAGGTCTTTTCTGGCTCTCACCTCACCCTTGTAGTGAGCAGGTGCATAAGGAGTGGGGAGGAGACAGAGCCAAGACAGCTGACCCAATTGATGATCCCATATCGTGCTCAGCATAAATCTAGGGGAAGAAAGAAAAGACACTTTTAGAGAGATGGCATTTGTCTTCTGAAGTAATCACTTATGCATGATGGTGCCCTGCTTTCATAGAGATGGCTGAACACCTGATGGGAAGAATTTAATAAATTCCTTGTTTTGCTTTGCTTGTAGACATGGCTTTTGCTTTACCACTTTAAATTACTTTATCTGAAATAATGTTTTCTCCTTTTACCCTCTGATTGTCTCCCATGTTTCACAGAGGGCAGAGTGGTGCTTATTGTCATCTGAAGATAAACTATGACAATGTGTCACTCACTTTTTCTGTGCACGATGCATGGCCAGCACTTAGAAAGGTTTTTTCTGTTCTACCACATAAGAATATGCTATTCAATTTTTCCAGGTGTCTGTCAATTCTGCCAGATTTTCATAAAACACCTTGAAAGCATTTTGTCTATCTAGAGTCACAAGTGTGACTAGGTCAAGAATCCAAACAATCAGGTTACAGAATTTTCTGCTATGCTACAGGTGCTATCCAGTGTGTTCACCTGATTTTTTTCTATGGAAAAGTCACAGTGATTGGATGGGGATGAAGTTGAGGCATGATTAAGATGGCATTGCAGAAGTTAGGAGAGTTGAGCCTAAAACTGGTCACAGAGAAGTGGTCTTGGAGCTGAGGTGTAACACTGAGACAAGAAGAAGCTCTGACATGAGGACTCTACACCCTGCAGAGCTGCACAGTTATCCAGGGTATGACTGAGCCTCCTGGGTCACCTCCTCTTTTTCCTGAGGTTGTAAGAGGAACCCAGGAAGAATCTGTATGAATTTCTGTCCAGTTTTTAACAAAATCAAACTGAACCCAAGATGTTTTCAATGGAATACTTCCAATCTGTAGCTGGTACCCCTGAAAAAAATCATCAGCCTTAGATTTATAATAGCAGCATAGTAGACAGCTAATAGTCCCAATGGACATCAGTGTTATGAAACAGTGTTAATATCTTCCAAGACAGCATAGAGAAAAGGATCAAGTGCACCCTCAGACAATTTGCAGATAAGTGGCATGGATGACACAGCTGAAGGATGTGATGCCATCCAGAGGGACCTGAACTGGCTGGAGAAGTTGGTCCATGGGAATCTCATGTGGATTAACAACTCCAAGTGCAAGGTGCTGCACTTGGGCTGAGGCAATCCCCAGTATCAACACAGGCTAGGGATGAACAGATGGAGAGCAGCCCTGCCCAGAAGGACTTGGGGGTGCTGGTGGATGGGAGGCTGGACTTGACCCAACAATGTGGGCTTGCAACCCAGAAAGGCAACTGTCCTGGGCTACTTCAAAAGCAGCATGGGCAGCAGAGTGAGGGAGACGATTCTGCTCCTCTGCTCTGCTTTTGTGAGACCCCACCTGCAGTGCTGCATCCAGTTCTGGGGTTTCCAGCACAGGAGTGGTATCGACCTGTTGGAGTAAGTCCAGTGGAAAGGCACCAAGATGATTAGAAAGATGGAATACCTCTTCTATGATGAAAGTCAGAGAGAAATTTGATTGTTCAGCTGGGAGAGAGAAGGCTTCAGGATAACCTAATTGCTGCATTCCAGTATCTAAAAAGAACCTACAAGAAAGATGTAGAAAGACTTTTTACAAGGGCATGTAATGATAAGACAAGGGAGAACGGCTTCAAACTGGAAGAGAGTAGGTTTGGATCAGGTATTAGGAAGAAATTCTTTACTGTGAGAGTGATAAGGTGCTGGGACGGGTTAAGAACTTGTGAATATCCCATCTCTGGAAGTGTTCATGGCTAGGTTGGATGGGACTTTGAGCAACTTGGTCTGGTGAAAGTTGTCCCTATTTATGGTAGGGGAGTTTGAACTAGATGTTTTTTAAGGTCCCTTACAACACAAGCCATTCTATTATATCTGAAGCCATCATCCTGCCTAGGTTATTTAAGTGAAAATTCTCATGGAAAGTAGGTGATATTTGGGATATTTTGTGTAGATCTTATAACAGCATGGGTTTAATATTGGAGACATGGTTGCAAGTACTTATTGCTACCTCCTTCTTGGCAAAGAGCCTAAAATATCTAAATTTACTTTTTCATTTTTCATCAAAAATTTGAATGTGATGATAAATAAATAAATAACTTTTGAACATAAAATATCTGTTGAAATTATACATTTTTGCAAAGGCAATGCACAAAATAATGTGGTGAAAATACTTGTAGGTTCTTACATGAAATTCAAGTATAAAAATATTGCACTTCTTAAGAATACCCATAAAACAGTCATGTTAAGTTTGTAGGCATCACTGAGTGTGAAAAAATGGATATGAGAAGAAAAAAAATTGTATATAATGCTTTAATCGCTTAGAAAAAAAAATTTCATGTAGAATGTTAGTACATTAATGTTAATACATAATACTTGCAGAATTGTAGCAAAAGGATATGTAAATAAATTCAGCGCTTCATGTCCCTGTCAAGTATTTTTCAACCTTTGTAAAATAACCTTTGTTCTGAGTTCCATTTGCATTCTGTTTTTGATTGCAATTTGCTTTTCTTTTGTAACTCTTTCCCTGTAAATGCCAGCAGAGGCCTTTTTGCAGGGCACTAAGCTGCACATTCATGAAGGGACCTGGGACATGAGCTGGGTGGAAAGAGGTGGCTGAGAGCTGAGAAGGAGGTGCACTGCCACCAGATCCAGACTGAGGGATCATAAGGAATAAAGGTGTTTAGGCATTTCTTGGCAGAGGAAACAAAGAGAAAGGAAACGGGGCTGATGAAATACAGACCCCAAAGGGAAGACAAACATTTCTATAGGGGTGACCCTTGCCTTTGAGCAGACAAATCTAGGTAAAAGAGCTGGGGCCTCTTGCAGGGAATACATTCAGGACCTAGCCAAAATGTGACTGCCGTCAGCTGAGAAAAAAAAAACCAAAAGAATGTTACAATCATTCTTATACGTGGAAGAGGGATTGTGTTTATGTGGGATTTGCATAACAGAGATTTTAACTGTTGGAAAGTAACATGGCAAAACAAAAATGGTTTTGTAGAGCAAAACAGTGCTGAAGGCCTCATGGCTAAACTGAAAGGCAGTTCAGTGGTGAATACTTCATAGTAGCTCCATTTTGGCTGCATGTCAAATACTCCTTCCTGTTCCAACCTAAAATGCCATTTTAAGTGCACCTAGAAATGGTGTAGTATATTATGTCAAACCAGACATGACTTACTGAAAGGATGTTGACAGGAAATATTGATGATACAATCTTAGCCTGAACCCTAGGTAAGAATAATTAAAAATGTATTGGAAAGAATCCCAAAGGTATTTAAAAACAAATAAATGGTATTTGAAGGACATGTATGAAAGAGAGAAAGAAAGAAAAAAAGGTAAATGCTGACAAAACCCTCATCAGGTTCCTACACAGACTATAAATTTGCTCATTAATAATGATCATATTGAACAGTAAATGGTTGTGTCAGTGTCTCCCTTCTTATATTCCTGATTTTATATATTTGTACATACACTTGTGGAGAAAAAAAAAAAACCTAAGAATTTACATCATGTCTAGCTGACTAAGCCAATGTTGTAGGAAAAATATTAAGATAATTATTAGAATAATTATTTGTAGATGAAGTCTTACTATAATTACCCATTTAGTTGCTCTCTTTTTCTCTATTTTTATTATCTTAATGTCAACTACAACATCTTGCTATGGATATAAAGGTATTGTTCATTTTAGAAGTTGCATTTAGTCTAAAGTTTTGATCTGGGAATTATGCTTCATTTCTGTCAACATACAGTATGCTAAATCCTATCATTTCTTCATCTATTTTTATCAAAGTTCATAATTTGTAATGTTACTTGCATTTTTTTATTATATGCAGGCTAATTTCTATTAAAAAGATAATCATTCCATAGTTAGTACTTAGAACAATGGTTCTTAGTAAAAAAAAAATGTGGAGGGGAGATCTAATGATAAAATTCAGATTTGGTTTATGAGAACTGCTAGGAACTATGGCTTTCTTTAGCTTTAAAAGTCTGAAATCATGACACCCCAAAACCAAGCCATTTAGATAGGTCTATAATATATATACTGTTTTCATTTGGTAGATGTGGGGCACTTTTTTACAAAAATGGTCATGCTGTCCATCAGAAGGCTGGATTATTAGAGGTTTTATGGAAGTGTGGTGAACTGCAGTCTCCAGAGATTTGGTATCTCTCAATGCTGTTATATTTAAGTTGCATACAAATCCCCTCCTGCTCTGACATAGCAAATATCAAACCTTAGATAGAAAAATCCCAGAAATCCTAGCAAGTAAAATTGTAAGTATTACTTTGTTTTGAAGTCATTTGACACAGAAAGGTGACAGGAGCTAGAAATATCAGGCCTACAAATTTCAAAAGACACCAACACTGGAGAGTGATGACCTCTGTTGGGTTTTTTTCCCACCCAGTCCAGAGGATGACTTGCTGGCAAGCAACTCTGGCAGTTTGCTGGGCTTTTAAGCACCCTTGGAGCCACACTTGACAAAGGAATGTGGAATACCACTGATAAACACCTGATGCCTGCTGAGGAATGTGTGTAGTTATCCATGCAATAAGGTATTTGACATCTGTATCCTGTGCTACCCTTCTTGAATGGAAGCAGATTATAACTGCAGAAAACATTCATTGAACAGTAAAGTCCATCCGTACAGGAGAGAGTTTGCTGTTTTAACTCTGTCAGCACAGCCAAAAAGCAGGATTTTAGGAGATGACAGAACGTGGTATCAAGAAAATATTACTCTTCCTATTTACACATAAAAAACTGCAGGAGAGAGAGAGGCACTGGTTTAACAAGGCCACATGCAAAGATAATGACAGTGTACAGAACAAATATGGGTGTGTCTCTACCAAGTTCACTGCTCTAAATTACTATCTTTTGTACATTTTACCTAATATGCCACACTCTGTGGTCTTCTATACCACTCTGATGAAAGTTTAGTTGTTACAACTGCTGATTTTACTGGAAGTCAATTTATAATATGCTGGGGTTTGACCATATTTGTCATTGTTGCCTGACTTCAGCTGTAATAATAAATCAAATTTGAAAATGAGACTAAACAACTAATTTTACTTTGGAGGTCCATTTGAAAGAAGTTAAGTCCAGAGTGTTTTCAGTTTTCACATCAAGCTCTTTGCTTCTTTGATGGGCAGTTGCATAGTTTTAGCTTTTAGTCATTTTTGTAACTATCAGCTCCTAGTTTCCAAGATTTATTTCTCTGTAAAATGGCTTGGACTTGTTATTTACTTAATTTGTACATTATTGTGGAATGGAAATTCCTAAGGACTGGGCTCATTTTAAGATACAAGACTTTATTTGAATTTGTGGTGAGTGGCATTTTGTTATCTGCTGATCTTTTAAACTGGGATAATTTAAATGAAAAGACAAAGGAGACTTTATTATTGGTGGAGATATTGTTATTATGGTTTCTGGGTCATTTTACTGAATTTGGAACACAATATTTGGAAGTGTTTGCTGAGGAAAAATATGGTAAAGCAAGGAGCAAGAGTAAACCTCCACTATGGTTTTCTAGCTACTCATCACTTCATTAATTTTGCTCAATTAAGCTAGATTTTCTAGAATTCTTTATTGGTAATTCTTAGTATTAATTCTGTGTTTTCTCTTGTTATTTCTCTGAGAGGTGAAAACAGAACTGAGAGTTCATTCCCTGGTTGTTTGTTTATTTGGCAATGCTGTTATTTTGTTTATTTGGGTTTTTTTAAATTTGCTTCTAAAATAATATTTCTTAAGTGTCTGGGACAGAGATCAGATTTGACAGTCAAATTAACATATCACTTGCTCATCTGTTCAGTGAATTCATGAGATTAAATCTGGTTTTCTAAATTTTACACCCTAGAGTCCTCACAGAGTACATACAGTTTACAACTTTACTGTATATTTTATATTATATATACACTACATCATCTGAAACATACTAGGCATTTACTTGGAGTGAATTGTGTTTTTGACAAGCGTTTATAATTTTTGACATCCTCTCTAGGAGCATCAGGCGACTACCAAATATGCATCATCAACTGTGAAGATGTAATCATTTAGTAAGATAAATTCCACTATATCAATCCTACTTCAAAATATGTTGAAGGAAAAAGCTTCAGAACTTCATTCTTCAACAACATGCTTGAACTGTTATATTTACAAAATCAAATACTTTAGCTAATTAATTGTGTTCTAATTATTGCATTTGTAGAAAAGGAATATAATACTCAAAGTAATGAAATATTAGTATGAGTTCATTATGATGAAATTACAGTGTCATTTGGAGATGATTCAGTGTTTTAAATAAATGGAAACATCCAGAAACTTCCACCCAGACAACAGATATGCCCATTGTAAGGTGTCATTATTAATCTTTATGAAAAAAATGTGCTACCCAATCATATTATGCAGGTTCCTTTAACTACTTAAAATTAATAATAAATAAAATGTGCAACTGCCAAAGTGTAGGTCACTTAGAATTTGAAATGGCAAAAAAGACTGTAATGTGTGAATGCCTCCTAAATGATTAATTATATATAAAAATAGCATGAATAAGTTACATCCATATTTTAATATGTATTATCCATAGACTTTTTCTATATGGCTTGGGTTTTTGTTTCACTTCTATGTTGACTTTGTTATGGATCCATATTACCATTCAATGAGTTTGCTTCCTGTTTCTGTTTTAGATGGTCTAGAAAAACAGCTAGTACTTTATTATTTTAGTCAGTAGCTCAGTTCACTGGAACATAAGGAAATATGTCTTACAAGGTCTGGACAAAATAATCTAGGTATAGAATTGGAGTAAAACAGATACACTGTTATCAAACCAGAAGTGCTTCCAGACACCTTGGGTCAATCTGCACTTGTCCATGAAAATGTGCCCTTTGATTATTTGCAGGAAGAAGTCAAGGGTCTTTACATGGTCACTTTTCTCAACCTATGAACCCTGGCTCTGGTTCTCCTGGCAAGATAGTCATAATGGGAAGAGGATTTTGAAGAAGCAAATTCACAGGCTCCCAACCAGCACTGTCTTGCTAAACCTTCTAAACCTCAGATTAGTAATACTTTCAGGTGTAAAATAAGTTTCAGAATACACTTCCCAGTGTCTTCTTTTACTTTCAATCTTAAAATATCCTTATTGCCCATAGTAAAACATCAGAAATTATTCCAGTACTTATTTCTCCCTCTGTCCAAGGATAGTGACTCCTGTGAGAGGCCAGTTGATTAACCATGTGATCACGCTTTGCCTTCAGTTTCACCCTAAAATATATCTGCCTATAATATTTTCTGCTAATGGTCTCAGGAACAGTAATCATTGCCTTGGCATGTGGGAAAACAATATTTTAATACCATTTTATTAACTCTTAGAGGGTTTTTACTTGATTCATTGTTATTTACAATATTATCATTGTGTCTTTCTCCTCATGACTTTTCAGATTTGTTGACATTTCACATATTGACTGTTACCTCCTAAAACCCTGCCTGCATCCTCTTAATCTCACTTGTCACTTTTGATTCCTAAAACTCCTGCTGCTGTCCTTAATCTTTCTTGTTCCAACTGCATTTTCATTTGGATCTCTCCAGGTGTTATCTGATTTCAGGTAAAAACTGCCTCTCTAACATCTCGTGCTTATTCATAATTTTTTATGAATAATTTTTGTTTCAGAATCTGGACTCTGCATTTTTGTCTCATATTTAAAATTGACCTGTCTGCTTTGAGGTGTAAGGATGTTGATGTTTTACTGAAAGATCAAAGGATCAGACAAAATTTAAATGCAATAAAGTGAGAGAAGGCTCATGATAGAAAAACATACCAAGGAAACCAGAAATTGAAATCTGACTCCAAAAATATTAGAAACAAAATAAAGAAAGTTGCATGACTTCTTCTAGATAGCTCTGTAGGAAAAAAATTAAATCCACATTGGGGAAAGGAAGTGGGGGAGATTTGGCTGAAGTAAGTGTTTCTCAAAGTATTTAATTGAGTGGAAAATCCAAGAGCCTATCAAATCTGTTTTAATCAAAAAACTTCACCCAGGCCTAATAATTAGCTACCAGAGCAAATTAAAAACAGTGCAGTCTCTCTCCCTCATTAGAAGTTTTAAATGAAAGATTGGGCACATCCACTGAGGCTGACTGATGCTTCTGCAAACTCATGCAGTTGATAATAGGAATGTTTTGCTGAACTCCTACTTCTCTCATGGAAGCAGTCAGGTGAAGTGTTAAAAGTCTTTTCACCTTGAAAAATACTAAAGATATTTTTGTTATTATATTTTTTTTAATATGTTTGTTTGTTTCTTTGTTTCGGCTTTATTTCTGTCTCAGTGCTCTAGATGTACAAATTGATCTACTTTTTAAATGCTTTGGAGGGTTCACTTGCCAGCAGAGTAAATATTTTCAGGTGCTCATTTTAGCCATCCATCCAAAAGCAGGATTTGATGATATATCTTACTGACAACCTGTCTTTATATAGAAATTGCCACTGAAACAGGCACAAATCCTAAATCTTTCTTAAAAGAATAAAAATTGACAAAAAATGTCTTTTGAAATAATTTCAGAACATTAATTGGCTGTGCTTATATTAAAAAAAAAATTGAAAGGAAGCTGAAGAAATAGTTTATCATGAAAATTAATTGGTGTAGTGGTTCCTTTCAGGGCAATTGCAAGGAGAAAAATATCCTGCAAGCTAACAAAATGTCCAAATATCATTGCACACAATTACAGTATAATTAAACATAGGCTTCAGACATTGTATAAGAGGAAACTTTTTTGAGCTGTCTACTTTACCTTCAAGCTGATATCACTAGCATCAAATCATTCTGGAGTGGGAAAGGTTGTCCCTGTTGCTACCACTGTTCTTTCCAAAAGACTTTCTGCCTCTTTCTGCCTTCCTCCCAAAACTGGGAAATAAACTACACAGTTGAAACAGTATGAGGGACAGAAGAGAGTTGATTCAGAAGAAACTAATTACCTCCTCTCCTTTGTGAATTACAAATATGTCTCCCTGGAGGCATTCTGTAATAATCAATTAAACACTGGGTAAAAAATGTTGTTAAAGAATCTACATGTTCATTGAGAATCCTGTCTCTACATCTCCAGCATGAGTCACATAATTCACAGTTATGAATTATAGATATGTAGAAATCTTATACCAGATAGTTACCAAAACCATAATTTTTGTACACTGAAAATCCTATTTATATTGTTACAAAACAGGAATTACTTTCATTCACCTCTGATTATACTCATTACAGGTGTGAAGTATCACCTTTTCCTAAGTTGTAGTTATAAATTTCCATATTCTTTCTCAATTCACCCAACATTTTTCAGTATTGTTCTCCCTATTTCAGTTCATCAAAAGGAAATAAAAGCATTATAAAAATTATAAAAATCAAATATAGAATATGGTTTATCATTCAGAAACCATCATGCATAAATTTACTATAAAGTGGACAATGCTTATTTCAAAATTATTTCAAAAAAATGTAGCTCACAGGGAACATCATAGCAGTATTTTTCATATACAAAGTTTTCCATTTTAAAGAGTATATCTTTTTCATCAAAAAAAAAAAAAAAAGAGACACACATTTTCCAGTATTCTATTTATTTATCTGGTTAGAAAATGCCTTTCTATTAGAAATGGCTTAGGTATAAACCTTTCAGTCTTCTTCCCTTTTGGATGTTGGCCTTTCAAATTGTAGTTATTTCTAATACATTCCACTTTTTTCCTCCACAGAACTTTGTATAGTTAAACACTTGAGGGTATATCCTTTTTTTTTTGCTTCTGTGTCTCCAGATAAAAGTTTTGTTCTTGACAAGCTTGATTATCAAAAGATAAGACTGTTACAATTTTCTCTGAGAAAGGATAGAATTGTCTAGTTGAACAGTGCTTGATTTTCAAAAAATTATTACTTCTAGGCTTACCTAATTAGACCCTTTTTTTTATTGAAGTCTTTAATTTTGTCCTGCTAAATGTGAGCCATTTCTGTTATGACTGAATAAAATAATCTTCACGATGAAAGAATGTCCCATAATAAGGATTACATGAAATGAGACTAATATCAGATAATACGCTCTATGGGAACTGCAAAGGCAGCATAGAAATCTTGAGGATCATATAGGCTTTTATCCAGCAATAATAAACTATACTGCACTCTGGTGAAACAAAAAAAATGGCTATGAAAGAAAGTGTTTTTAGTACAACCCATATAAAAATTGTAACCAATATTAAATGACAATTACCAAAACAGTGTTAAATAATAAAGGCAGAATTAGGGAAAAAAAATAGGTCCTGCACTTTTGTCACAACAACCCCCTGGAGCGTACAGGCTGGGGGCAGAGCGTCTGGAAAGTGACCCAGCAAAAAAGGGCCTGGGGCTGCTTGGCAACAGTGGCTGAACATGAGCTACCAGTGTGCCCAGGTGGCCAAGAAGGCCAATGGCATCCTGGCCTGTATCAGCAATAGTGTGGCCAGCAGGACCAGGGCAGGGATTGCGTGGCTGAGGCCACACCTCAAATCCAGTGTCCAGTTCTGGGACACTCACTGCAAGAAGACATTGAGGTGCTGGAGTGCATCCAGAGAAGGGCAACAGAACTGGTGAAGGGTCTGGAGCACAAGTTCTATGAGGAGCGGCTGAGGGAGCTGGGGGTGTTTAGCCTGGGGGAAAGGAGGCTCAGGAGTGACCTAATCACTCTCTACAACTCCCTGAAAGGAGATTGTAACAAAGCCTGAGTCGGTCTCTTCTCCCAGGCAACCAGTAACAGGATAAGAGGAAATTACATCAAACTGTGCCAGGGGAGCTTCCAGTTAGATATCAGGAAGAATTTCTTCACTGAAATGGTTGTGAATCATTGCAATGGACTATCCTGAAAGGGGTGGAGTCACCATTCCTGGAAGCATTCAAGAAATTATTGGATATGGTACTTTGGTGCCAAGGTTTACCTGACAAGGTGGCAGTTTGTCAAAGGTTGGATCCTGGAGGTCTTTATTACTTGAAGAATACTTCTAAGACAAATAAATATGATGCTTTCAAAACATTGCAGTATATTTCAGAGCAGGAAAACTTTGCACTTGTGACAGTATCATAATCAATTTATAGGAGAACCCTATGAGGCAATTCACTTTAAGGTGCACTTTACCCAACTGAAGATTCCTTAACTCTTCACATCCTTCTCAATAATAAAACTATAAACTCAGATCAACTACCAGGAAAATATTTCTCAGATAGGAGGAATGTGGAATGAAAACACCTCCCTGCAGTCTTGTATAAGAACCTCTATTGTCTTCTCATGCTCAAAAATGAAAAAAAAAATCTGTTTCCTTCAGGCTGTATGCTTTTCAATCTTAGTCTTCAGACATTCCTATTTCACAGGCCAGACAGCTGGAGAGAGCTGTCTAACAGGAGCAATGAAGAGGGCTAAGTCAATCAAGTACTAGTTGGTGACTGTAGGTCAGCACCAATATTTTCTTTCATGGCTCTATTCCTTGACAGTTCTGCCACTAACTGAACTGTCTATAAAATTAACACCACCTAGTCAAGAAGCAACTTTACTACAGGCACCAGAAAATTCACTACACTCCTGTTAATTTCCACTGATTGTTCAAATGCCAGTAAATAAAAATTAACCTTATTTAATTCTTTCTTCCTCTGGTCCAGTGGTTTACTCATGCAATAAAGTTCAGGTATAATATGGGCAGAAATTCTATCTTGTCACTTAAACTGTTTCTGGCAACTTCCTAATGAGCTTTTATCTTTGCCCAATTAATTATCACAGTCTCTATTTGAGAATAGAGTGATGTTGATGTGAAAAATATAGATTATTAAAGAATTCCAATTTGAAATGTGTGGTTATGGTGAACTTTTATAAAATCAGCATGTCTTCAGTCGTGATTTCTAGGTGTCACAAGTCGCCAAGTAGAAAAATTGTGTACTGTGCACCTTATTTCTTTGATAAAGAAAGCAAAAGTAGTGTAAGAACTCTTCTATCTGTGCTACCAAAATGATAAAAATTAAGAATCTTCATGATCTTAAGTAACATGTGTCTCTTTATAAAGAAAGCAGTGTAAACACTTCAGTTGGGTGTAGATCATTTGAATTCAGCAATCTGTTATATAGTACCACATAGTAAGCCACTGGCAAATGTAATGAAAACAGCAGGTCAGGAAAATTTAGTGAAAGCTATGAAAGTATTTAAACGGACACATTTAGATGGTTTATGTACTTCTTAAGGAAAAGTGTGTGTGATACAAATAGTGCTAATGGAAATGTAAATCTTCTTTTTACATACTAATTTCACTTTGAAGCAAACTCATATAAAACTTTGAGAAACAGTGGTGCTACACAATATACATTGACTAGCAAGTACTTTTATTGCATAGCCGTTATCTTCATACTCTAGCTAATTCTGCAATTAAAAATCAGTCACACACAAATAATGTTGAATAATGTCTTCCAATCCAAGTGTTGCCACATGTATTCTCTACAGGAACTAAGCTCTGTGGTCAGAAAATGCTGTAATGATATGTTCATACTAAACACAAATGTCAGTGCTTCAAAAAAATGTTGCTCATTTCTGTTGCAGCACTTAGGTGTCACCAGTAAGTCAAAGGGTTCTTTTTAAAAAGGACAGAAAGAAAACCAGAAAAGATGAAGAGTGATAAACTAACTTCCCCACCTCAAATAGGTTTATCTCTAGGTTTGGGTTTATTTCCTGTAATATTTAATTCCCATAATATTTGATATCCAGATTTTCTTGCTATAAAACTGAAAATTAGAGATTTAATTAGAAAACTTCTCCCATCCAGCAATGGCTGGGATGGCTATTCACAACATGTAACAACAGTTATATAAAGAATTATAACAGTTATATAAAGAATTATACTGTCTGTGACCTGTGAATATCAGGTCTTGCAACTGTTTATCTTCCTGGTATAAATTTTCATGTCTGAAAACATTTGGACCTCATGTGCCTGATTGGAAAGCATAAAATCATTATTTGTACATGTACAATCTTTCCTTTTGTTATATTCCATTTAATGAAAGATTGTTCAAGAGTTTCAAGAGCTTATTGGTTCTGAAATTGTTATAAATACACACACATTTATTATAGTTGTTTGGTTTTTTGCATTGCTCTGAATATTCTTTTGCTATGAAGAATGTAGTTTTAAAATTAAAATCTAAAATAGACACAGCAGGATTCTGTAGGTTTGAGTTTAACAGTTTAAAGTTATTTTTTATAAGATCTGTGGAAATTATGTATTTTTTATTTTAGAGGAACTTTACTGTGCAAAACTTCAGTTTTCTACTGAAATGTGTTTCAGAAATTTTCAATCGATCTTATTTGGTATATTTGGTTTTCAATTAGTATACTTGAAACACCAACTTTTCTTAGCAAAGTACACATGGAAGAGAACATTTCTCTTTGTACCTTTGTGTGAAAACCCTGTTCTTCCCACCTTCTAATTGTTTTTCTGTTGATTAAAAAATATACATGCACAGTGTCTGTGGAAGAATATTGAGTTCAAGGGAAGGAGTGGGTCAGCCAAGGGACATTCAATGTTATTAAAAGACATTTTACATGGATCCTAGATGTCAGACAGAGCTCTGAGTGAAGGCTTTGCACTAGACAGAAAGATTGGAGAGACCTTTTTCTACCAACAAAACACAGTAGGTCTCAAGCACTGCCACAACATAGTATCTACTAAAGCTGTAGTCAAAAATTCAAATTTTTTTTTCTTGATATGCACTTAGATAAGAAAGCAGAGATAATTAAATTACTTGTGTTTAAAATACGGCATATGGAAAGATGTGGAGCTTCCAGAAAATTTTAAAACAGATTTGGGATTTTTATTCCCATTTCATTCTTATTACACTAACAGAAGTCCGTAGTAACGTGAATGGTAATGGTTAGCCATCCAAAAATACTGTGCTGGCAAGTAAGCTACTTTTGACCTCAGTAGCACTGATGTGATATTGCAGTCTTGAGTCAAGATCTCTACAATGTTGCTTTGAATTGTTCATGTCTGAAAACCTTAACTTTAATTTTAGAGAAACCATGAAACTGGAGATGAGAACATAAAAGTAATGAGCATGTTATTTATTTGACTCTACCTTCCCTCCCTCCTTTTTCTTTCTCTTCTTAATAATTCTGTGCTGCTTACCTCTTCTAACTTCAGGACAAAGGAGGGAGGTATCTTCTGTTAACAGACCAGGTGCTAAAACCAGGTGGGGCAGTG